>JASAND010002084.1:0-27268 GCA_030248195.1 Trissonchulus latispiculum | reverse complement strand
AAAAATAGAAGAGGACTAGGTTGTGAGCGAATTAATATGGGCACAGCTTCGCCGAACAACCCATATTCGCGGGATTTCACGTTTCGTCTTAGCTTAGAGCTATCAATGTCAGTCAATAAAAAATTAAGCAGTTGAATACTCATCGAATATAGCTGTTTGCATGTACTGTTAGACTAGCTGCTAGGAATATACGTATACTATTATCATTTTGTTGTGTTGAACTACCGCAGGCTCTACTACTAGGAGAAGTCTAAGGATATGATGCTAAAGCTATTGGTCCAAGTCAGGAGGAAATAGAAGATCGTGGGAGAGTTCTAAATTATTCTTGAATATAAATTTTCCTTATAAATGGATACGTAAAATGCGCTGGTTAGTATGAAGCACTTATCGAAGAAAACGTTTGTTAAAATAAAAGTTCGAATAAAGCTCGAGCACATATATACCGTAGCTGTAGGTTATTTATGAACTATAAACCAAATGTATCGTGGATGTGCATAATAATTTACATTTACAAACCGCGAATATGGGTTGTTCGGCGAAGCTGTGCCCATATTAATTCGCTCACAACCTAGTCCTCTTCTATTTTTTAACCTAGTCCCATATTAAGCATTTTAAAGACTAGTCCTCTCTTGATTTTGCAACCTCACCATCACCCATATTACTTTTTCATGCTCCAGAGGAGCATTTTTATTTCTTGTTTCGTGGGTACCTGAGTGGGGGAAGCCCGTCGTTTGGTATCACTGAAACCTGCCTACCTAGTTTGTACTGGTTGCAAACTTACCAAAAGTAGCCACAATTTTCGACCAAAATTTTTTCTGAAAATTTTTTAAGCAACAAGAAAATGGCCGTATCCAATGTGTTTCTGAGATAATTTGCCAGGGACGGTTTTTTGATTTTGCCAAAATATCGTTTCAGTATACAGAAATTGAGCATTTTCTGAAAATTTGGCATTTTATCCAACTTTGAAAAATCATTGCTCTTGATTGGAGGCTGATAAACAGAAAAATAAAAAAACTGTCCCGGGCAAATTGTCCAAACATACTATGTGTAGTATATCTTTTAGATCCACCCATTGGTTGTGGAGCAATCTTCGGTCAAAAAATGTGGGCTGCAATTTGACGAAATCAGTTATTCGACCAGAACTTTAGACTCATTCAGTGTACAGGGCTGTAATTAACCTAATTTCTGCCTCTTTCGAAGCTCTTTCATTTGAGTATAAACTTGTCTACGCTTGTAGTGTACACTGGCTCCAATTCGACAAAACCTGTTTTCAGCAAGATCGTGTCAAAAATAACAAATTTCGAGCAAAAATTGATCAAAAATTCACTGCTCAAAAACGATAAGAGCTAGAGACTTATGTCTAAAAACAAAGTTGTAGAGCACATAAAAAGCTTTAAAATGACCATAATTCCTGGGAATAATTTTCTATATATAGTTCTAGAACTTCAAATTTCTGTTTCTCACTGTACATGAATGTTATGAAGCTGGCATTTTTGCAGGATGTTTATTATCATTCCCGATGTATTTTCTAAAAATTTGAGTGAAATCGGGCAATAGTTGCACTTTCTGCAACTATATCTGCACGTAAGGGGAGCACGACCTTAAATTCATACAAAAATGTGTTGAAAAACATAATTTTTGTTGGGTGCTGTGTGTCACTTCACTATCTGGCATTTTTTTAGTGGGGGGGGGGTGGTGGCCCCCCCACTTTTGGCAGCCCCCCCACTTTCATCCCCCCCACTTTTCGGCAAGCCCCCCCCACTTTTTTGGGGGTCGCCCAAAGGTGTCGAAAAATTAGGTTTCTGAGGTCAAATTTTCAAAAAGTTTCTCAATTTTTAGCTAATTTATGGACTTTTAAGTTAATTTTAAGCTTAAAAACAGCGATTTTTTGTGTTTTTACCTAAAAAATGCTAATTTTTAGCTAAAAATTTTGGTATTTTATGTCTTGGACTCGCCCCCCCCCACTTTTCGAAAGTCCCCCACTCCCCCCACCGTAGGGGGGGGGGGGCGAAGCCCCCCCCCCCCGACTTTCAAAACCCTAAAAAAATGCCTGACTATTGTGGGGATTTTTTACATTGGGATTTAATAAATTTGATTTTGTTTATGTTTTTATTTTCTGTTTTTTCTAGAATCTATCCGACGAACTCTGCATAAACAGTGGCTTCTGCCCACCAGTGGGCCGCAGTTTCGCAGAGGCCAGCGGTTCTTGGTAACTGACAGTACCAGCATTGGGGGTCCTCTCCTAAATGTTCATCTGCATGTACCTTCTTCTGGAGGTATGTGATAAGCGATTATCCATTTTTAATTTTGAAAAATTGTTGCATCAAGTGATTTAAGGTGGTGGTATCCTTTTGTGCAGTGCTTTTGTGGTGTTTTTCTGAAACGCTATAACTTTCGCAATTTTGGGAGTTGCAAAGAGCTTTATACATCGTTTTAAAGCTTATAATCTGTACATTCACATGAGCTTACAGAACTGGCAAAATTAGCAAAAACATAGCAGAAATTTTCTGACAAGCTGACATCTAACAGGATGAATATAGACCAAAAGTTTTTGAACATCGATTTCTCAAAACTGAAGAATCGGCCACGATATGAAGGACATGGGCCGAGGGTCGTTTTTTGGATTTGGCTCAGCTGGTCTTAACGTTCGAGAAAATCGGCCAAATGCACAGCAACACGAAATTTCGCATTGAGTTTTCTTGCTACTCAATAAGTTTTAGCCCAAACCAAGAAAAACGTGTCTCCGCAGAAGTGCGTATTTCGATTCTGCCGAAAATCTCCGGAATCCGTCGAGTAGTTTTTGAGAAATCGATGTACGAAACAAAATAATCGCAGTTTTTGCCAAAATGGTTTTTCGGCCAAATCTCTAGCTGAAAGCAATAAAGTCCGGCTAATAGGCATTCAAAAAACGTGCATTTGGACGATGTATCGATTGAATATAACTAAGCCAATTTTGTCCTTAACATGTGGCAGTAATTTTGAAAAGACTGATTTCATCGAAAATGGCCATTTTTTCACCCTAAAAACAGTTTTTGCTTATACTGACTTAACCACTGGAGATAGCTCAAAGGTTGTAAGAGCAAAAATGTTTTCGAGTCCTCTTTCCAGCCATAACAACCAATCCCGTGTCTTGTCTACCTACTGGGAGCTTAACACCAAAAACCAAAACTTTCTTATCTTTTGGCCTAAGAAAGCGGGACTGGTCCTAAAATGTTAAAGAGCGCGGAAATAGTTCGTAAGTTTTAGCCCTTTTCGTAAAGGATTAAAGCCGTCGGAGTCAAAAATACCCGAAAGGAAACCAGCACCTTAAATTGTTGCTCTAGTTTTTAACGTGTAACTTCAGTTAATTTTTAAGTTAAATTTTATCATCTGCCTCCATAGTCCAGGCCTCACTTTGATTGGCTTCAAAGAGCGGTAACTAAGTTGGTACATTGGTTGCGAACTAGCTGAATTTATTCATCTAGATAATAGAAGGTTAAAGGGCGTGCAAGATTCATATTTTCGTTGAAAAACACCCTGCAGTCATCTGGGCAAAGCCAAGTCCGAAACAGGAGAAAGCCAATGGGCGCTAGTGTTGTTAGATGTGTTTTGAGGAGTGGGGGAGAGGTGTGACCGATGTCGGGAAGGACCGATGATCTGCAGATCTTTGATCATTGTTTTGTATTTGTATGCTATGTATGTACGTATGTATGTATGTATGTGTTTTAGTTGGTGGTCAGCTGTCACTGGTCCAGGGCAATTATTATTATCATCACTACATGCAGGACGGCATGAATGACAAAGGCTGGGGCTGTGCCTATCGAAGCTTTCAGACCGTCTGGTCCTGGCTCCGGCTACAGGGCTATACGGATCAGCCTGTTCCTACGCACAGGCAAATTCAGCAGGTATCTGTATTTTTTAATCCCGTATTTAATGTTTTTAACATAGTCCTCTGTCCGCCCGCTTGATACCTATTTTTCGATGTTCCATCGGAGTATTTTTTAATATTGGCTTTCTCGCAGAACTTTTGTCCAGAAAGCTCTGAAAACAAAATCGGTGATAACTATTGAGGGGGCTCAGCATCCCAGCATGTTGGAAGCACGGTAGGTCCAGTTTTGTAAGATTTTCGGTTGGCATTAGTGATGGTCACCGGATATTTTTTCATATCAGGATATCTGCTTATTTTGCGTTAACGGATATCCGGTTATCCGCCTATTTCAAACTTACCTTCAAGAAGTTTTTTCAATGTTGCAGTCAAACTTTCAATTTTTCTGTCAATTTTTTTAATATGCTGTGAATTTCGATAATACAGCCAAGCCACAGCCTTGGTTTTAAGAATTTTTTCAGAGAAACTTTTAAAAAATATTTTAAAATTTTCGAATTTTTTGGGAAAAGTTTTGCTAATTTTTCATTACTTTGTCTGAAAGAAAAGTACACAGATATCCGGATATTTTTCTCAAATCAGATATTATCCGGAAACATTATCTGGATATCCGGATATCCAGTGCCCGTCATGGCAAAGTTCCCACTTAGTGTTACTTTTAAGGCATTCCCCTACTCACCCTTATTCTAATGATTTTTTCTTGAAGAGGGGAGCAAAAGTCCGAGGGGCAAGGAATTTTGGGGGAATTCCTACCACAGTATAGTTTGGATTTTTTATGATTTTTGATTTGTAAATAGTGAGCATAGGTTACTGAGAGTACCCTAACGCTACTGCTCTACTGAATAAACAAAATCACTTTATTTAGAATTGAGGCATTATTTGGGTGGCCCTGCAAAGTAAGTGCAACATATTGTGTCATGTGCAATTTTATTTTTCTATTTTTCCAGGCTCTTGTTGATTGTGGGGATAAACCGGCATCATTTGTGGGGACCTCAAAATGGGTTGGATCTCTTGAACTCAGCTATTGTCTCAGTCAAATGTTGGATGTACGTTTTTATCTAACTGTCGATTTACCGAATGTACATTATATGCTCTTTCTATGATACAAACGTTACAGTATTTTTCAGTAGTACGTAGATAGGTGTTGCTTTTTAAAAAAACTATTATGTCGATTATTTTTGGTTATCTGTCTTTTTGGTTTGTTTAGATATCATCCAAGATTTTGTCCGTAAATAGTGGTTCAGAGCTGAGTTCTATTGCCAGGCAGCTGATTCACTATTTTGATGGTGTGGGAGCTCCTGTTATGATTGGTAATCATAAAGAAAGAGAGATATTTGTGTTGTCGGATTTTTTCACGATTTTACACAAATTTAGGTCCCCCACCTTTTGACCTTCCCCCCACTAGAGAAAACCCAGATGTCATCTTAATTTGATCTCCATCCTATTAATAGATAAAAAATGTGGAAGCTACGTATATAAATATTTATGATTTTTGTGATACTGGAGAATATGAACTATGTTCTGTTTCTATACTTTTGTAGGCGGCGGCGTTCTAGCTCATACCATTTTGGGCGTGGACTTTGACGAGTCCAGTGGGGATGTTCGATTTTTGGTTTTGGACCCTCACTATACCGGTGATGAAAATGTCAACACTATTGTTGATAAGGTGGGCTAGTTGCTTTTATTTTGTTATATTGGACTTGTCACATCTGATGGTGACATGGCAAGCTTTGGATAAAATCGGATAAAATCTGTAACACATCTTTTAAACTATAGAGAAATAATGAAAAACGCCTGCCTGCAGTCACTAAGGTAAAGCATTATTTCGAAAAAGGAGAGAGCCAATGGGAGCTGTTTTTTTAAATTCATGACATCTTCTAAATTGATGATATACCTGTTTCATTCATTTTATTCGCAAGCCCCTTTTTGAATAAAAGCGGATGTCTCTTTCTGCAATCTTGCAAAAAAATTTCAGCTTCAGCTTCAATTTTGTGCAATTTTGATGTGTGTCATATTGATAATGTTGTGCTATTTGTGCAATACAATTTTATTTACTGCTACTGCGTATTGTGAGGCTTTGGTTTTCTGGTTATTTACACTTCTCTGTAACCCGGTAGCTTCCCTTCTTTTGTGAATCGAAAGAATTGAAAAAAATAGAATTTTGCGAAATAAAAGGGGAGCCAGCAATCTTCAGCCTGTACTGCTTGCGGTCATGTGTTTTTGTCCTTTGGTCTTTCTTCTCTGCACCTCTTTTGTTTCCTCTTTCTAATCTGCCACGGAGCGCAGCATTGGTTTTTGTAGACATCGTTGGTTGCCTGTCAAAAAATAATTGTATTGTGAATTTTTGATTTTTTAATTTTTTTAGGGCTGGTGCGGATGGAAACCTCCCAGTTTTTGGGAAGAAAATGCATTTTATAACTTACTGTTGCCTCAGTTGCCGAAATGTGTGTAGAAAGCAAATATATAATACAATCTTCGGGTGTCTGTCAATTGAATAACTTTATTTTTAGTTTTGGTATCTGCATTTTTTGACTGTTCCTTTATTTATTGTGGTGATATTTTATCAATAATAAAATGGTTGTCTTAGTGTTACAGTTTTTGTAGTAAGATAAGCATTTTTTGTGTGGAAATTCAGCCTAATGCTGTTGCCCTTAAATATTTGCTGGACTATAAGATTTCGGGGCTCAAGTGAAATGGTTCAAGTAAAGCTTTACTGCTGGGTTGGTTAGGTTTTGATGAGGCTATCATAAACTGTAAATATAAGGTTCGTGGAGGGCATACAATACCATAGATGATTTTTAAGGTTTCACCCAATTTTGTTAAGTTTTGTTCATAGTTGCCATGTAGAATTACCTGCTGTTTTTGAATTCCGTCACAGTATAACGTAACGTGATTGGATGTGTACGTGAACAGTTTAAGTCGGTTCATGCTCCAACGGAGAATTTCAGTTGTTTGCATAAGCTGCGGTTTGTATTAATTATGGGTCATGGTAACGACGGAAGAACGGAGAAACGAGCAGTAGCGTGCAATGGGAGAAACAGAAGAAATTAGAGCTAATTCAAAATTATGTATGTTGTATGGATTGACGCAAAAATGAAGTGTTGAAAGATTTTTCACGTCATAGTCAGAACGTTATTTGTTACTGAAAAGGTTAATTGAAGTTGGAATAAGAGCTTGAAAATTTTAAATAAGCATTGAAACATTACCTCAAGCTTAAGGTTTAACTTGGTAATTTTCTCTATTTCTGTGTAGGTGTAGGGAAATTGTTTCACGGAACCGGTTGTATTTTGGCTGATTGAGTTACTGTGGTTGATTATGGAGTGCCGGGAATGTGGCTGTGTTAGATTCACATTGAAGCATCTAGAGTCCTTTAATTATGCTACCGAGCGGATGGGTCCAATCTCCCACATCATCATCTTTCCGGATTCTCTGATGTGTAGACCTGCCAAGGTAATGCCATGGCAAGACGTTTGCTGGACCAGTAGCTGCCGAACTGTCCTCGTGCAGCTTTTCCAATCTTATCGAGCCTGGAACAGAGCAATTCTTATATTATGTACTCTTGGTAATAGCAAGAGTACATAATAATATATAAGAGTGTGCCAGTTGGCAGGTTCTCTGTTATCAGCTGCAGGTACATGCTGTGCACGCTAACGGCTGACCACCCCACATACGTGTTCACTTCAAAAGAATACGGAAAACTGGGTACACATTTGTGGGGGTGGTCAGCCGTTAGCGTGCATAGCATGTATCTCCAGTTGATAACAAAGAACCGGCCATCGGTCACACTCTTATATATTATGTACTCTTGGTAATAGTAAACTTACAGTTTCATTATCTTCCTAAATAGCGACAGAAACGAAGAACATGTGGCCATCCAACATATTATACACCAAAGATACACGGACACGGAATAAAGAAACATGGTAGAGGG
Source organism: Trissonchulus latispiculum (assembly GCA_030248195.1). NCBI lineage: Eukaryota > Metazoa > Nematoda > Enoplea > Enoplida > Ironidae > Trissonchulus > Trissonchulus latispiculum. The sequence continues at coordinate 19,475 of JASAND010002084.1, read as the reverse complement.
CATAGATTGTTGGAAATTGGTTTGATAGAGTGCTCGGTCTGAGCTTGGAACTGGCGGCGACTGGTATTGAATCTGGATAAACTCATCTTGTAGAGTCGGTCGGAACTGTGTAAATATGAAGCAAATTAGTTGGGACGGGCTGTAAATTTCGAACAGTGTAACTTCGGCATGGGCTGATACATATGGAATTTGCCGTGGCGGCTCCACATTATGACCAAAACAAGAACTTCGAGTTGCTTTTTTGGACTATGCAGGAGATATATAGGCGAACATTTCGTATATAAATGTAAAGTAGACTTCTTACCACCTTTTGAAGTACCTACGTACCTATTGTCTTCAACTTTGCTCAAGTGTATACGTTATGGATTCACTCGGAGACGTCTAATAAGAACGCTTTAAAATTTTATCTCAATTCTATTCCATCAAATTATAGCTTTGTGGAGGGGTCCTGGTACATGCCCTGGTAAACCGCTTTCAAAGAATATCGCGCGATTTTTGAATTCGCTGTCTTCTTTCCGCCCTTTTGAAAGTATCAGTTGACAGATGTTGATAGCAGTTGTTAGGAGCCCCTACCTTAGGACTAACCCCAATCCGGATGGTTTGTAGATTAGGTAGTTTCTAACACACCCTGCGGTAATAACACCTTGTCCGTTGATGACTAGGTGGATTGGTTTCTCCCCCAACCTATGCAATGACGGCCGCACCTCACGAACTACAGGTCTCGGGCCCGGGCTCCCCAGTTATCCTTGATGATGGCCGAGTCCTCAAACAAGACATCAGCGCTGAGTCTCCAATCAGGTAAATCCGTTGATTATACAGACACAATAAAATTCACCAGTTACACCACCCCCATGTAAGTTCTTCATTACAAAAAACCAAAACAAAACTAACATTAAGTACGTACTGAGATGTACTGTAATACCCAAGTTGTGAACCCCCCGAAAAACAAAAGAAAAAATTGTGAAAGTAATTTCCACAGAATTTTGACCCAATTTAAACCCACACAATAGACGCTGTTCGATACAAGAACAAAACCTGAATTACTGGTCACTGTACAGGGAACGAGTTCACGACTCCAGGGTGCGGTCTTAATGGCGCCGACCCTGATGCTCAGCAAGGAAGCACATCGGCCATTTAGCCAGCCAGCGCTCAGCGCATGCTGTGAGACTCTGGCCGGCCGGTAGGATACTTTTTCATGTAGAACCGAAGAATGTTACTGCGGCGCCGTTGAAGGAAGGATTTCATATAGTATTGACTCCAGTTCTTCTTATCCTGGAGCTCCTCCTAGAATCGGTTGATCTGCGTCAGAGCATCGATCATCCAAATCGGGTATAATTCCGATTCCGATGCTCGGGCGGCGGTGGTGGTGAATATGATGAATGATGCTCATAGCGGAGCCCCGGATTTCGTGGAGGGGGGCGTCGATCCGATTTGTTGTCCACCGAGACAACCACAGATCGGCGTTGTGAACTGCGGCTGCAGCGATAACGCGATGATCCTTCCTCAGTGCGACCCTTATCCTTTCGCGACTTGTCCTTGGCTTTCTTGGCTCGATCCCAACTATGACGAACCTGATCTGCGGGAACTGCCGATTCCTCGAACGCCGACAAACCCACGAACTCCTCCACCGGAATGCGTCGTCTTCCTCGATAATCTGCAGGTTTCCTTGACCCACAGCTGGTTCCTCCACCAACCCAGGACGTAGAGGTCAGAGGATCATATTCCCAGGCTGCTTCTTCGACTGGATCTGTGGCACCCACAGGTGCCTCGAGCGGGGAGACCACAATTGGTGGGCTTGCCGCTGGCAGATCATTGTCCACTGCCTGTGAACAACCCGCTTCGCCACGACTGAGTTGCTGCCAATGACCCCCTCGGACTCCAACGCCGGGCCGCCTGCACTCGGGACAGATCCAGTGGAACCACCTCCGTCTCCACGAACTGTCTACCACTTAGTCAGGTTACCAAGGCTCCAGGAGTACTAATTCCCGCTAGCAGCAAATCCGGCACCCACAGACTGTTCCTTCCGGGCCTCCTAAACTAACTCGGTTGATCCCCGTTCTGTCTGGACGCCCATTTCAGTCCGCCGCTGTTTGAGGGCTTCCATTCGTTCATCCAGGTCCTGCAGCTTGTGGCGATAGTACAACACAGCATGCTTAGATTCCGCCCATGCCTCTCGGACCTCCGCTGCCCTTTTTTCTGCTCTTCTTCTGGACCTCCGCTCTGTCTGCCTCCAATATGGAAATGCCCCCACAGTCCTCCATGGCTTTTCTAGAAACAAAACAATTTTGGTAAATCCCCACAGACAAACTCAAATTTACTGTATTAATGTGGCGCTGGCGGCTTGTTTGCGGAGCAGCATGAAGTTGTTTCCCCATTTCATTACGCAGTACATGAGCAATACATATTTACAACAGTGCAGAAACAACAAATCAGTTCTTCCAAGATGCTTTTCACCTGGCCCACTGCCGATTCCAATGCTCCCTCGGACGTCCTCCTCTCCATGTACTCAACCTCCCCGACCACCTTCCATGATCTCCGTCCGTCTCCTCGTCATCGTGGTCCTGACGGTTTGGCTCGACGTCCCCAAGAGGATCTTCCACAGCAGCAGCTGCAGCTCCACGAAGGTCGTCCTCTTCCGCAGGTCCGGCATCCACTTCTCAATCAGCAGCGCCAGGCTCCTTCGACACGGAATTCCCAAATGCAGATAGCAGCACTGAGTACACAATCAGATAAATCCGTTGATTGTGTCCCCAATTAGGCAACAGTGACGATGAAATCCCCAGTTACGCAGATGACTGGCTGAATAATGAAGTTCCAGCAGTGGCAACTATATGGCGGTTTAACGGCTGGCTTCTAACTGACTGATTCGTTAAACGAACTCCATTGAACTTAGCTTTACTAGCACCGACAACCAGAGACGTAAAATTCAGACTGACTCAATTTTCCAAAAATCTTACAAAGTTAACAGCAATGTTTTGGCTTTGCAAAAACACATTCAACCCACTGCTAGTCAAAGACGTGCTACATATCGTAAACGAATATATATTCGGAGCCAGAAAGCAAAACAGGAACAACTACAGGGCAGGGGATGTAAGCTAAATGCGTACACAAGAAGTATGTAAATGTTGTATATATGGATATTTTATATATATATATATATATATATATATATATATATATGTATATGTGCGACTTACAGATATGCAGAAATACCATGACCAAGAAGCTGCAAAATGCTAACAACTAAACTTAATTAATACCCTAACACCCCCTAGTATAGAGTAGAAAAGTTAACTTTAAAACCTAAATGAAAGTGAAAAGGTTCGGGCACTGCACTGCACTCGGGACAGATCCAGCGGAACCTCCTCCGTCTCCACGAACTGTCCATCACTAGTCAGGCTACTAAGGCTGCCGGAGTAATCATTCCCGCTGCGGCAAATCCGGCACCCACAGACTCTTCCTTCCGGGCCTCCTGAACCAACTCTGTTGATCCCCGTTCTGTCTGGAGGCCCATTTCAATCCGCCGCCGTTTGAGGGCCTCCATTCGTCCATCCAGGTCCTGCAGCTTGTGGCGAGAGTACACCACAGACTGCTTTGCTTCCGCCCATGCCTCTCGGGCCTCCGCTACCCTTTCTTCTGCCGTCCTCTTCTTCTGGACCTCCGCTCTGTCTGCCTCCAGTATGGAAATGTCGCCACAGTCCTCCATGGTTTTTCTAGAAGCAAAACAATTTTGGTAAATCCCCACAGACAAATCCAAATTTGCTGTATGATCATGGCGCTGGCTGCTTGTTTGCGCAGCAGCATGAAATTGTCAATATATGATAATGAAGCATATGTATATATATATATATATGTATACGTACGTATACGTGGATATTTTATGTGTATATGCGACTTACAAATATGCAGATATACTATGACCAAGAAGCTACAAAATGCTAACAACTGAACTTAATTAACACCCTAACACCCCTAGTATGGAATAGAAAAGTTAACTTTAAAACCTAAATGAAAGTGAAAAGGTTAGCGTTGTTTAAACTACAGTAAAGATTGAACTTAGGATGGTTTAAACTACTATAACGCTACTATAACATACAGGCAGAAGAACTAAAATTGAGGGAGAAAGAAGTGACAATTAATACAGACACAATAAAATTCGATTGTGAAACACTTCGCCACACTATTGTTCTCTTTAAGTCCTTGACCTTAGACTTAAACATTAAGGAAAGTTTTAACTAGAATGTTGAAAGAGGGGGCAGTAGTTGCAAAAATATAAGTATTTTCAGTTCGTTTATTATATATATAATTATTGTGTTTTCTAGTTTGGTAAAACTTTTATAAAATCTTAATAATGTACAAATATTAAAATATACCTAATGAAAAACTAAAATTTTTTAATTTAAATTACAAAGTTGTCTTTATTTTGCTTGTAAACAGAATATGTTCTAGTTTGAAAGCCTGAAAAATTTTGCCGGTAAAACCAATAATTTCAAAATGGAACAAGCCAAAATTGAACCTCTTTCAGTTTGCGTTGCTTTTGAAGCTTTGAAAGACAATAGAGAACTTTATTGATTACCACTTTATTTCTGTAGTGTACAAAAACACGTCGTTTATCATGCCCCCTCCCTTTTGTTCTTGTTCTCAACTGAGTGTAAACACCGTTCTCCTTCACATTTACAAAAAGAGCAGTTAAAGTGTGGCGAAGTGTCTCACTACCATAAAATTAACCGGTTACACAGTAATTATGTTGGTCACTGAGACTATAAAATTCCGTGTTTTTTGAGTTAACTATGAGAACATAAATGTTTTAAAGTTGTATCTAGATACCTTAATACTAATTCAACTCGAATGAATGTTAGGTAGCCACCACCTTCGCGTCGAGCCTTTGACATTACTGCTTACAATTAAACAACACAGCTTTATTCGTTCAAGCACGTCAGTTTTATTCATTTATTTAGCGTTAATATGATTAATATGTTGATCAATACATCATCATGCAGCATCAATGCATGATATAATGCATCAATATATAGCCACTATGTGATCGAGGATCACTGGAATATACCAAAACACTACTTGACGTAAACTTGCGTGCACCTTTGGGCGAAAGGCAAACACTGTCCCCACGTTCCAATACAGTTCCATTTCGTCCATATAGTCCAAAGAGTTCTTCAGTATCCTCTTAGTGGCAGCTTTCCCTTAGCGAAAGTAGGCAAAGAAGGGTGCCGCAGCCAGTCCGATACTTCAGGTCCGCGATCAGCTGACTTTATTGAAATGCAAATTTAAGGCCCACTGCCAAAACGGCAAGATTTACAAAACCCCAAAGTCACACTGAAATGTTGTGTAACCCCGTTCTTATTTGGAGTTAGCTAAGCTTTGACTCTTAGTATGTAAATTCCGAAAGACACCCGCTGTCAAGATTTGGCCTCACCTTCTGATTCACAATCTTGTTAAAATCCTGAGAATCGCTCCAGCTCGCTTCCGCCGAAACAACTTGGAATCACCTCCGCCGTACCAAGAATGTCTCCCAGAGACACTGATAGGGTACACCTACGTCGTACAGAATCAAATATATAGTCGGTAAAGTCTGTCAGCTGTTATAAAAGTCAACTAGAGCCTACTCAGATAGATGCACACAACTCAAACTTTATACCGCTCGTGAGACCAGCAAAACTAAGACTGAATTACCAACTGCAAAAATTTCACTTTACAGCAAAATGTTGTGACTGGCCTAAAAGGCCAGCTTCATAACCTACTCAACGCTTTAGGAACAAAGTGACAGAGACAAAACAAAGACTGCGACAGAGAGGAGACAAGCCCAAGAAGCTGATAAAAGTTAAGATACAGAATAATAAGTAGGTTTATGATAGACATATATACTGCACCACATATAACATTCACTCAGACACGCATACATAGCAATCACACATACAAATACGTACACAACACAAACACACTTGTTAGGAAATAATGAAGATCCCCTTATTAAGAAAGCGCTACCTAAAGTTAACGAAGTAAGGCCTAAAAAGAACTGTAACGGAGTTCGTCTTCGTAAATCCCGTTACTCTTTAAACACCCGTCGCAACCCTGTTAACTCTTCCGCTCGGATAGTCAGAATGGCCTCCGCTCCGTTAACAGGAAAAGACTTCCTCTTCTCGTATCAACAAAACACCGCCGTATCTAGTCAAGGACCTACCTACTACACGCACTAAGTCAGTCCCACGTACAGAGAACTGCACGCTTTGCTCTGCTAAGCAGAGAGCTTACGAAGAAACGCCGCCGCTCTCAACAATTCACTTTACTTAGACTGACTTTCAAACTACAATCTGCAAAACTTCAACGGCACAGACTAACAAAAAATATGTTTTGACTAAAACCCGCTTTAACAAAATCCAGCTAATACAAAACAAAGGTTTAAAAGGTTTAGAAATTAGGGGGGATGTTTTGACTTTATGAAAAGCACCCAAAGATTAGAAAACAGACAAAGGGGGTATATTGGAACATAAAACAAAACCCACGTTACACCTCCCCTCAACGAAAAAGTAATGTCCTCATTACGACACAAAATCTCCATCAAAATGTCAATAATTTGTAACTTTTTCTTGTTTGGTTTAATTTCCGGGTTTTAGAACAGGATTGGTTTTAGTGTCCAGCAGGTCGATGACCATCGGCCATTGTCAAGAACTGAAATGATTTCCCCCCGCCGAAGCAATTCCTTCTTCGCCTGCATGAGAGGACAGAGCATTCTCCCGTCGACGTGGGTTCTTGAAATCGTAGATCCCAACCAGAACAATCGTTCCGCCTGAGCAACGTCTTTTTCACCGTCGTGATCTCCGCTCTGCACTGTTCGGATATTCTTCTTCTTAAGGTAGACCGCTGATAAAGCTTGTCTATTTCCAAATTGCACCGCCGGAATCTGACAGTTGACGACAAAACCGAAAGCGGCTCGGCCACAAGTCCACGGCTTTTGTGAGATTAACTCTGAGCTGCCCACATTTGCCTGAGTTCGCAATTCTTGACAAGGACCGCGATTCGGCAACGAATTCAAGACGGTCGAAGAATGCTGTAGCTTTTGCTGGCTAATGGTGAGATTCTGAGCTAGGCACACAACATCGATAGAGGGCTTGGTGTAGCATTTCCAGATCAGATCACCGTCGAGATTTGCTCGCTTCCACCGGCGACAGTTATCCAAAGCATTTCGTGCAGCGCGGCTGCGTGCTTTCGGCAACCCAGAGTTCTGAATCAGGTAAGGCATGACGACCTTCGGTTCATCTGTCTCGGACAGGATAACAGTTACCATCATCTGTGCCGGCAAATTCCAAATCTCTTCCATCGCAGGGAAACTGACCACCGTCCGCGGTGATAAGGCTAACCTAGTTTCCAGAATTGTACTAAAAGATTGCTCGCCATTAGCTTTCATCTTGGCGCTTCCGTCGAACCAGTCGAACAAATCCAAACTCCGATTGAAGTAGAAAGGTTCGAAAGTGGTAAGCGGGGTCGTTAACACTCCTGACACCAAAAATGTAACGGAGTTCGTCTTCGTAAATCCCGTTACTCCGCCGAAATCTTTAAACACCCGTCGCAACCCTGTTAACTCTTCCGCTCGGCTAGTCAGAATGGCCTCCGCTCCGTTAACAGGAAAAGACTTCCTCTTCTCGTATCACCAAACACCGCCGTATCTAGTCAAGGACCTACCTACTACACGCACTAAGTCAGTCCCACGTACAGAGAACTGCACGCTTTGCTCTGATAAGCAGAGAGCTTACGAAGAAACGCCGCCGCTCTCAACAATTCACTTTACTTAGACTGACTTTCAAACTACAATCTGCAAAACTTCAACGCCACAGACTAACAAAAAATATGTTTGGACTAAAACCCGCTTTATAACAAAATCCAGCTAATACAAAACAAAAGTTTAAAAGGTTTAGAAATTAGGGGGGATGTTTTGACTTTATGAAAAGCACCCAAAGATTAGAAAACAGACAAACGGGGTATATTGGAAGATAAAACAAAACCCACGTTACAGAACAAAAAGGTTAAAGAAACTGATGGTTTGTTTAGTCTAAGGTTAAGGTAGGGGACAGAAAGAGAAATGTGAAACACAAAATTAAGTCAAAACTATAATTTCAAAGTTATAACAACATTTACACAGGTATCGTTACAGTTGTGACTAAGTTAAGGATATGTTCGGTTTCGCAAACTGTACACCAACTATCGATGCACCTGTCATTTAGCTAATTTTATTAATTTTACTTTACTTTTACACTTTACACTTTAAGACACAAAAAGCACAGGTAAAATTGTGAAAAAACCCTGGAAATGGTTTATATACCTTCAAAACCTTTCTAGCTTCGGAGGTGATATGTTTCCCTATAATGTTTATTTTTTCCTAAACGCGAGAGTTTTGAGAGCTTTTTCAAACCAACATGCAAAATATGCCAAAATTATTTCCTTCAAATCTATCAAAATACTAATTTTTGGCTTTCTTAGCCAAAAGCTCTCCCTCCCCTAAAATCCTCCCAGGATGTAACCTAATTCTTAACAATATAATATATACCACCCTGTTTATATCATCACATGAATTACACATTCACAACAGTGTACAACGTACAACAAATAATTTCTTCCAAGATTCCACCGTGCCCCTTTTCGATTTCAATGCTCCTTGGATTCTCCAAAAATATAAAAATAGTTTTTGTTTTGACGATTTGTATATACAATTTCTCAGTCGCAACATAGCCAATAGCAAGCAGTAAAAACACAAAGCCGGCCCAGCAGGCAGAAACTTATGTTTAGCTGAAGTGGAGCTCTGGCAAAACGACCGACTATTCAGCAAAATTCACGCTTTAATACATGGCTTCAAAGTTTTCTCGTTACTTTACAACAACTCAACAACACTTAAAAACTGCCAGCATGTACATTGCAGCACAAAGTGGAGCTTACCGCAACGTAGGGTGGAACTACGGCCTGACTTAGTTACACTCTTTAACGTACCTTCACAAATTTATTAACTGTCACAAAATCCACATAATACACCACGGCAGAGATACAACTCGAAATGTGCTGTTTAAATTGTCGGCAGCACAGAACGTTTGGATTCGGCGTACAAGCCTTGTCGACTGGCCTCACCTCGGTCTGCTGAGCCTGCCTTTTATACCCAAATTGCAAAGAGCTGTTCTTGCGAACTGACATTTTAAATTGAGAAATTTTTATTTGCTCTTTTTTGAAATATTTATTGCTGTTTTCTCGCGAGATTGCTCAAACCTTTGAAGGAAACGTTCGCTCAGCTTTCCCAGAATTCAAAGTCCTACTCACAAAGTTAAGATGGAGCTAAATGCGAAATTTCAGTCACTTTATTGCTGACTAACTTTCCCTGCAAAGTCAGCTAAACTGCAACACAAAATTCAGAAAAATCTGTACAGAGTTTTACGTACCGTTTCTTTCTAGTAGCTGTGCTGCTTTTACGCACGTACGTCTGATAATTTGCCTTGGCCATTTTTGACCGTTTTGTATCCTTCTATTTTCTTGTTTTGTGGAAATTTCGCTATATGTATTTCCTGTCGGTTACATTAGTGTGTTTACATTACTAAACGAATTCCAAGGGATTAGAAGTTTTCAAGTGAGTCCAGCGCAGCGTCACAACAAGTGGGTTGGTTCAGGCATCCAAAGTTTACTAACATTAAACACTAAAGGCCCAAGAAAGACTTACTTTATTCGAACGTCGACAAACAACTACAGTCACACCGACTTTGAATAGCGGCCGTCTAATACGCCAATAAGTTACAGACTGAATGCCAGATATCAACTCCCCATTTTATACTCTTGCTAATGCGTCATCTGACCTATCCGTTCCAATATTTTGAAACTCTCCAGACTATTTCTTTTCATATGTTCTTCAATAGTGAAAATAGCTCTCCAAATTTTGATTCAAAGGTCACCCCTGCAACTGTGGCGTAATATTTTGACGCAAATTTCGGCTGACTTATCTGCACCTCTCTTTCACGTGCGTTTCTGAATTGCTGGCCAAATATACTAAAATACCAAAACTATCTAGACAAAATAAAATAAATATATGCAACTTCTATCACCTACGGGGTACCGTGTGAGTAAAGGTAATGTGTTCCAGCAATATATACTTATGTATGCACTGATAGTTAACTGTGTTAATTAATAAGCTACCGTTACATTAGTAAAAATTCAAAATTTTGGTGAATTTTTTTGAAAAATTAAGAAATTTTGATTAAAACATTGCGGCGAAGCAGGAAATGTTTAGGAATTTTGGTTCGATTAGCTACTTTTCCGGCCATATCTGCTTACCCCTTGCCTAGTTTTCCTTACCACTTCCCCTGATGGTGGGCTTGTTCCTTGTCCGGATCCCCCCATACCCCCGGTGTTAATTATGCTTCTGGTATTTTAGTTTTCTTATTTATTGTGAAAATGGATAAAATTGGGAAAACCTTTGAAGCACTCAGAGCTGCCAATTCTGCGGTTCTCAATTTGGAAGATAGAACAGTCAGTCTTCGGTAAAATGCTTTGATGGATTGTATGTCTTGTAGAAAAAGAAATGTAAGTAGTCATTAACAAAATAACAAATTTTAATCATTTTCCTGAATGCTTGTTTTTGTTTATTTTATTTTTGTCTTGATTTTAGACGAAAAGAATCAGCGGTGCCAATTAAAGAAAGAATTACACATTGCCATACAATTGCGGATACATTAGTATCATCCAGCTCAAAGTAGGATTTACTGTAACTCCATTTTTTAGTTTATCATATTTTTATTCTCGTTTTTTGACAAAAATATTTATCATCACAAGTTGGTCTAACAATTGGCAAGTGATAGCTATTATTCTAGTTGAGCGATTATATGTACGTATTTCCAGTTCTACTTCTTTTAGCGACCTATGCCCAAAAATAGAATTTCACTGAATTCAATAATATTTTTGATTAATTACGTCTTTAATTTTAGAAGTCATCCAGAGTTTGGTAAATATTTGGCTCAAGCTTTTGAAACATTCCTTCTCCTATGCGCAGACAGTGATGCTGATTTGCGTATGGTGGCAGATTCTTGCCTCAATAGAATTATCAAGGTTAGAGCAGCGGATAAAATGTTAGCATGCGCCAAATCTGTGCTGCAGTGTTCGAAGCCTGGATGATTTTTTAAATTTAAATTTAAAGTTTTTATTTTTAGTTTTTATTATTTTATATGTAAACTTACTATATATAGGGGAAGGTCAGTAGGGTTGTTTTTGCCTGAAAGAAGATTGCCGGAAAATTCTTTTTTCCGGTTTTCCCCCATTTATATTCCAAATTTTTGGTTTTTTTCCAATCACCAAATATATCCAGTGTGATAAATATTGCGCTATAACCTGTTTCTGCACGCATACAAGCAGTTTTCACCATATTTATGTAACAGCCCCCCCCACAGGGCTAATGAAATTACACAGGCGCTTACAAAGGTTCCAGTATTGATTATAGGAGCCATTAAAAATTTATTATTTTTCCAGCATTCCTTACTGGAGTCCAATGCTACCAGAGTTCAGGTGGAACTCTACAAGGAATTGAAGCGAAACGGCCATTGGCGATCCCTGCGGGCGGCCCTGACGAAATTTGCCGACCTATCTCATTTAATTCGCCCTGTTAAGGCCAGGTTTGTTGCTGAGTTTTTGACTAGTCTAAATTAGTATTCTAATTAAAATAATAGTTAATTAAGCGTATTAAATACGTAGTTTAACATCTCTTGAAATAAAAAAATAATTTAAAAATCTAATTTCCAGTGGCTAGGTTACGAACAGCTAATAAAGGACTTGGTTATTATTTCATTTTAAAATATTTTCTTTTTATTGTCTGCTGCTTTAATACAAGATACAAGGCTATGGTACAATCAAAGAATTTAACCTGAACTTATATACTTTGCTCAACAAGCAATATGTTTCTATGTTTTACCAAAAATGACGAAATGACGTATTTTCAGGGTTTTTGCTGTGAGCTTACTGGGCTGTGTGAGTGAATTTGCCAAACGCCCAGAAGAAGCCATACAGGATGCTTTGGGTCAGACCATTGGGAAAATGTGGCCCTTCCTGGGGCGATATTTCAGTGATGACGAAACTAAAGTACGTAACGTCATTTTTCTGAAAAAGGTCAGAAAAATGGGAATGCGGGTTTTTGCAAAAAAATATTTTTCATTCTTTTTCTGGGAAAAGAAGATCAAAAAAGGGGGAACGGGAGGCCTGTAGTCTTGGACTAGAGAGGAGTGTTCTCATCTGCCTGGAAATATTTAGCATTTTTTGTGAAACTATTAGAATAATTGATAGTTAGATACAGGCGCCTAGCCAGGGGGGGGGAATGGGGGGAATTCCGAAAATAACTGTGTTTTACCATTATAATGCGTGTTTCGCACTAAAAAATGAGTACCTATTACCCTATTTGGTGTACTTTGATCACCTTCTGCATCATTTGGGTGCACAAACACGCACTGCGCCTTAAATATTATTGTAATTTCAACGAATGCTCTGTAAAAATTCCACGAAGGTCACGAAATAGAAAAATTTCTCGGCTTCTTGGGGCTCCGCCCCCAAGGCCCCCCGAAAACATTTTGCATTCCCCCCCAAATTTTTTTCTGGCTACGCTAGTGGCTACATAAATGTGGAATCAGAATTGAAGTAATTAAAGGAAAATGTTCAAAAAAGAAAAATGAGTGGGGATCGGGCACCCAACGCCTCGGGATTGCCTAGAACCCATTTTACTTAACTGATTTATTTCAACCTTTTCTGAACTGCAGGTTCATTGAATAATTAGATTTTAGTAATTGTTGTGTAAATTTGTCTTTGTTTTCTGTTTTAGGCTTTAATTAAGGCCTTTCTCCCCAATCTTCAGCTGAGCTCGCTGGCTGCCCGTCGAACGGCCTCCTCGGTTTTGGTGAAATTCTGCCAGTACTCCAGGCGTTCGGGTCTCTTTGTGTCATATCTTCTAAATGCTCTCTTAGGTATGTACGTACGTAAATTCCACTAAGAAGCTTTTGTAAGAAACTTTAAATCTTGGGGGGGATCAAGCTGACTAAATGTCAAGATTTGATAAGCTTAGGATTTCATTTATTAAAGAAGAAAGAAAGTCGCACTCCACCAGGTGCCCGAAAAATAGCTTTTTACATTTTTTACTTTTCCTCTTTTGTACATCCAAGTTTAGTGTATCATTTTTCTGAAATTCATGGTTCTATACTTTATATTTGTTGACTTTTTTACGTGTTCTATAATGTTTTGGTTCAAAAATTTTCCACTACAACTATGTGATACTTTTTTTTACTTTGCAGATCTGCTAATTCCAGTTCAGCGCGACCAGTCAGCCACCACACTGTTGGGTATCTTTTTTACCCTGAAAGAGTTGATACCGTTGATTGCGGAAACGGGCTCGACAACCGCAAACCTGGTTACGGTAGCATCGCCTGGGGAAAGGGATAAAACTACCACTAGTGTAACTGGAAACAGCACTACTAGTAGTGGTGGTAGTAAAACGATACAGTTAACGGTTGTGGATACGGAAAAATTGCTACAGGTGCGTGCGTAATGTTTGCTATTTTTGTTGTAGGTGAAATGAAAATAAGTTAAATTTGACAGTAAAGAAGACATGAAAGCATTATTGTTTCCTTTGAGTTGTGAATAGACAGCCTTCAGTTTAACGTAGAAGACCAGGCTAAATGTAGGCCACAATTTATGCGGGGAACCCCATTGCTTGCCAAAAATGGGGGCACATTTTCAAGAAATTGGGCGAATTTTTACGTCTTTTATGCGAAACTGGCAAAAATCGTTAAAAGTCCGGCGAATTCGGAAAACTTTTTTGAAAAGTTTTTACGGTAATTTTTGGCAATTTTTCGGGTTATGGGGGGGAGGTGGAAATTTGGGGAACTCATTGAATGTGGGGGAGGTCGCCGAATTGGTGGGCCCCTCTTGTAAAAATAAACCAGAATGGCTTTAAATTATTTGTACCTCCTTCTGAACAGCAAGTCATTTTCCTCTATTATGCTTTGTACAAGAAAGGAAGAGCTATTATTTCCACTTTTGTTATTTTTAATATCCGGAGGATTTGTTCGTCACCATCTCATGTGTTTTTATTCATAATTGCTAACCTTCTTACTTTGAATCGTGAATCCGACTTTAACCCGGCTTTCGGCTCCTGGCTTTTTTCATCATTTTCACGTTTTTTTCTATCATGCTCTACGTAGTTGCTTTGCTTTTGTAGCCTGACATTTTTCGTTTTTTTCAAATTTTTTCTATGTTACTTTACTTGTCTGCTTTGCCTTTCCAGCTCTACGAAATCATTCTACACCATTGCTGTCATGAGAACGGTGGTGTTTGTGCTGCAGCACTGGACGCTCTTCTCCAGTTGCTGCAGCATCCCCATCCCAGTCTGCTGGCAGTCTGGCGCAGTCCGGCCGGTCTGGAGCGAAGTCGGATTTTCCCCAGCGACCAGGATTCCGGCAACAATAGCTCTTTCCTGAGTCGATCTCGGAAATCGAGTAAGACTCACCATAATCTGAATAGGGCCAGATTCCGATTTTTGATTTTCAACTCGCAGCTATTAGTGAGAAGTAAACTATGATGAGATATATATATAGTTGCTTGTAGTTGTAGTCCTATCATAGCGGATAGAAATATTTACAGTTTAGAGCTCATAATAGCCGTTTTGAAGCTTGTCCTTGCTAGGAAGGGCGTATCCAGGGGGGTGGTCCAGGAGGTCCGGTCCGGACTCCCCCTTTTCGGAAAACTTTTCGAATTTTTAGCTATTTTTAGCCCAAATTTGGCCATTTTGAGGAAAAATTAGGTTCGGACCTCCCCCCCTTTTCGGGTCGGACCCCCTCCTTTTTAAAATCCTGAATACGCCCCTGCTTGCTAGGGGTATGTCATGTGCAACTTGGCTCCGTTTTTGACCTTTTAGAGGCACTTATCTGTTGACGTTATAAATGTGACCGAATTTTTTGGAATCTTATCTAGCTTGAGTGGATTCGGCAATTTAGTTCATTTAGTTTTTTCGAGATACTTAACATAGGATGATTAGTTTAATTTTCTGAGATTTATAGGTTTTCGTGCCATGGGCTCAGGTCTGACCAGTCTGTCAGCCAGTCAGACGGATTTGGACAGCTGTTTTTCCACGGCGCCAGGTGGCGGCGCCTCCAACCCGGATTTGACCATAAATATGGACTGTGATCTTTACCCGCCCCTGGACAGTGGGATTGCGCCCACAGCTTCAGCAGAATCAGCCGGTTCTACGGGGGGTCCGGCGCTAAACGACCAGGCGCTTATTGAGAAGGTACCGGTTGTAGCTGTTTTTACTGGGTTGTTGGATGCTTTTGATTTTCAGTGAAAATTTTGTAATCTCTTGCAAATGTGTACTTCTGCAGATATAACCCTGGAAAACCATTGTTCCAATAGCCTGAATTTTTTATTTTTAAATATTGGTATTGACTCTTGGTATTCTAATCATTTATTTATTTATTTTATATTTATTTATTTATTTATTTATTTATTGATTTATTTATTTATTTATTTATGTATTTATTTTTTATTTATTTATTTAATTTATTTATTTATTCTATTTCAGGGTGACCCGCTAACCGTTGACACGGCGTCAGACTACTGTTCCTTCCGGATTGGTGATATTCAGGATCAGGATGGTGGGGACGCGGACGATGAGATCTCTCAGGCCTCACCCTATCCGGGCCTTCCGGCCCCACCCCCCTCGGATGAGGGATTTACGGACGGATTTCCCACTAGTCCACGTTCCCCCCACACCGGTCCCAAATCGCTGACTCTTAGCCGACTGGAACAGTTACAGAGTAAGCATTTAGCCCCACAGTGTATATACTAAGTATAGTTACGACACGACTTACGATTAATGTGAACTCCGCAGAAAATCATCTAAATGCAATGATTTAGTTTGTTGAAATTTGCAGTTTTTTATTTTTGCTTTTTTGTCTTTTTCATATTTATAGTTTTTGTCTTTCCTCCTAGAATATAATGATAATGTATTGTAGAATGCGGAAAATCGTGGAAAGTGCTGCAATTTGTTGAAGTTTGCTTTATTACATTTTTAATTTTTTTGTTAATTGTTTATTTTTTCAGTGGAAGATCGTAGTGATTCACCTTCCGTCTTTAGTCAATCCAGTGGCCTGTTATCACCTACAGATAGTCAGGCTGGGCATAATTTTCCGGATGTTAGAATTGGTACGTATACACAGACAGGGATAGTTTTTATTATTTCTGTTTATATCTTTGTTATAATTTGCAAATCTACGTATATTATTTGCATGCTTAGGCATTATAAGTGTGCTTGGATGGGTTGAAAGAGTTGATATACATTTTTTCAAACCCGTGCAAATCACGCCGTGTTAGTATATTATCTTTTATTATACAAAGACGTAATTTAACTCCCGTGATATTTCGAGTCAATTCGATGTCGTTTTTGTTTGTGCCTGCCTATACTTTGAATCGTTTCAATGTTTTTAGGCACATTTTGTGATCCTGAAATGCCCCTGATCTACTGCTGTCGACTGATTTGTGTCCAGTTTCTGTTGCCCGGCCTGCCTGGCGAAGTGCTGCCGGACAAGCAGGTTCGAGTCAGTCATAAAAGCCTGGCCCTGGCCTGTGTTCAGGCCATCCTGGAACTGTACCCGGAGCTGTTGGGTTGGCAACTGTTTACAGAAGGTTGGAAGACTATATTTTACTTTGTCTATCTTGTTCGCTACGTATGACAATAGTTGTATTAACATTCCTTAGTGGCTGCAGGCAGGCGTTTTTCATTATTTATTTATGAATAGTTGTAACAGGGATTGCTTTGCTGCTGAAATTTTTGATTTGTAAATGATACTATGCTTGCAACCCGTTACATAGAAAGGCGACATTCTCCTTTGAATCAAAAATTCAGAATTTTGAATTTTGAACCAAAATCTAAAACTTAAATGTGTGTGCTTCTGATTTATTTTTTTGTCATACAATAAGGCCATGTAGCTATTTCAAATTAGCTTAAAAGCAGTGAATATTTGAACAAATGAAGTTTCCTAAAGAGTTTTTGTTATTCACTGAAAAGATCTGTCAATTTTCTTCAATTCAGAATATATTCCTCTTCACATGTTTAAATATGTGCTATCTTTCAGCAATAAGAAATTATTTTTGCGGTCTTCAATTTTCAGATTGTGCCTCACCCAGTCAGCCGTTGTGGGATCTGTTGCTGTTTGTGGATCACAGTGACCCCCAGATTCGATCTAGAATTGGAGAACTGGCCGGTGCCTATCTCAGAACCATTCATGCCGTCAGTCTGGGCAATGTGGTGCCCTGGTTTGCGGATCATTTTGGGGAAAGTAGGTTTGCCCTTGGCCTTGTCTCTTCTTTTGAACTGTTGCAGTGTGGCGTGGCAGGAGGTTTTCGTTAGCTACAAGAAGGTGTCTCTCTCTCACTATCCAATTGTAAGTGAAATAGTGAAAAGTTGTGAATAGTGAAAATGTAATTCAAATAGTGAATAGTTTGCAAATTTGCTCTAAAATGGACAAGATTGTGTTTAAAACCTTATAGGGGTTGCTTTTCATGGGACGGTTTCTCGTAGAATGGGGGGAATCGTCTAGTGGTAGAAATATACCAAGGGTGAACTCGTGTACCGTTTTACTGCACACGTACAGTCATGGTGCAGTGTTGCATGCACATTGTATTGTCCTTACTACTGATTTCGTATGCGTATTTCTGAATTTTAATTATTTTTACCTCTGTTAGATTTTTTTCATATTTTCAGGCGAGCCAGATCTGATGAGTCGCCTCCTACAGATTCTTGGCGTCCTACTGGAGGACGAAAATGCTCAGTGCTGTCGCGGTGCCCTGAACGGGCTGCGTGCTGCCTGGACTGCCCTCAGCTCGCTAAACCAGGGTGCTGAAATTGAGCTACTGAAAACGGCACTGAAACTGGCTACCGGCCAGCCTTATTGGCTCCTGAAAGTGTGTAATATTGTTTTTCAGTGGTTTTGGAATCAGCGAATTATCTCGTCTTGCTCGAGCTTTCGTACAATGCTTGTCACACTCTTAGTTATTATGTACTCTATTCTCAGCTCTGAATGCTAGACTTCGGTCCAGTTTATGTTAATTAATGTTAAGCTTAGCTACAAATTAGCAGACGATGAACAATATTGTTAAAGTACACTGGATTGCTTTCCATTTTAATTTAGATAGAATTGGCGGATTTTCTGTCAGAATTAAATCAAGCGGACATCTTGAGATATCTGATCAAGCAAACGAATCCACCTCGGTTGCAGGTCAGTGTTCAAGGATTTATTAATCGATTTGTTGCTTGATTTTATTCCCATTTTATTTAAAATGACATCTGATTCCGGCATCAAGATCTGGTTATGTTGTGAAATTCAGCCAAAAATAACGCATAAACTTAAAACTTTGTAGTATGGCCTTCGGTTGACAAAAGAGCTTAGTATATATAAAGCTTTGTAGTAAACTTTGTAACTTTGTAAATAAAGCTTGTAACAGTCCTGTTACTACTTGTCAAATTGATTGGTAAGAAAATTCTAGAATATTAACTTTATGAGCCGCCTGTATCGTGCACTCTGGCCTAGTAGAGGTCGCATGCACTACGAATATAGGGTGTTTGTTGTTTAATGTTATTTCTGACACTGCCACGAAACCATTCTAACCAGATAATACATCTCTATTAAGTTTATTATTGGTTTGCTGAACAATGGATACAACTTTACAATGTTTTATCAAGAGTACGTAATTATAACAAGAGTGTGAGATTCTCTGTTGTCATCTCGCAGAGATCAGCTCTCTGTTATCATCAGAGATTATTGCATTCCTGCGATATATTGCAAGCTTGTTAAAAAGTTAGAGAAGATTATGTTAATTGAGCTATTGAGCTCTCTTGTGTTGTTATTGGGGTGTGGGTAAAAACCAGCCCCAGCTCCAGCCCCAGCCCCAGCCTCGCACCAGCCTAAGAAAAACCAGCCCCTTCTCTCGCTGACCACTGTACACTTTAAACTAAGGACTTTAACACATAGTTATGCATATGCATGTAGACAGTATATAAGTGTATGCGCTGTCCATGTGTGTTAATTGTGCCTTATATACAGTCATAAAAAATATATAGGAGTATTGCATGTTATATCTATGACTTTGTACAATCAAGGGGTCAGAGGAACTTAGTCATCATTCGGAGAAATTAAAGAATAGAAATTAAAGTGTTTGAAATTAAATGTTAAAAGTACCTTCTGAACACAAACGGATAATGCACAACATCATTTCCAGTCATTTAAATTTTTTAGTTTATATCTAAAGGTTATGTGAACCTTCTCCTTAAATTCTAAATTTTAAATCTGTCAGTCTGAATCTAAATGTTAAAATTAAAGAATCTCTTTAACTATTCCCCCCAAAGACCCAATTTAACTATTCCCCCTCCCAAACTAACTGTACATAACTCGTATTTTAGTAACGTG
>JASAND010002083.1:0-15815 GCA_030248195.1 Trissonchulus latispiculum | reverse complement strand
CAATGTGCGTCAATTCCTGCAACCTATAGCTCCAAACTTCAAATGTTAAATGACAAATTCAGCAGACATTCCTAACCTTCTAGCTTGAATTAGAAACATGGTTTACAAAGCCAGTTGCTACAGCTTTCCGATTTCAACTATGTTGAGAGCAGCCTACCTGCAAACGCTGCCCGACGTTTCCCAGCAAAGCTCCAACGGACGCATGATACGGACAGAATAAGAATTTGAGGATAGAAACGTTACACAGTTGCGCGTAAGGCTGCACAACTGAAAAAAGGCTGAAAATCTGGCTGATCAAGGATTCCTACCCGGGACCAAAAATCCGAATAGCATTCAATGAAAAAGTACAGTACAACCGAATGAAGTACCAATAAATCAGAAGAAGAAGAAAGCCGTATTACTGAAGTATGCGAAAAATCTGACCTGCGGGACTCGAACCCACGACATTTTGCGCACCAGGCAACACTCTGCCGACTGAGCTACGGAGGCACAGCCCCACTGTGTTTGTCGGAATTCGTACCAATGTACATGACTTCTACTACGTGAACCCACGTAAGTAGAAACAACGTGGAGGAAGAGCTCAAGGGCCGTCGCACTTTGTTCTACAGATATAAATCAGAAAGAAGAATAGTGTTGCGCTTCTCAGCTCGCCTGAATCAAGGCTATCTGGCATCAAGCGAAGCTGAAGCTGGCTTCATACAGGTGCTCAATTCTGATGTGTACTGTACCTGTAAAATGAGCCTGCTTTAACATGCAATTTAGGCATCTTTGTGCCTGCTGGAGGATGACATTCTGAATTTCATTTTTTCTTTTATGGTGCGCTTCATAGTCGCTTACGCAGTTGTACGCGCCTACAAACGTCAATATCATTTTGCGAGCATCAACGTGTATCTTGATGTTCGTCGGTGCGCGCAAACTTCGGTGCACGCCAGCCAGCGCGCTGACGCGCGTCGACGGCGCTTATCCAATGGCAGCAAGCGTCGGCACCAGGCGTGACGTTACATTTGAAAAAGTGAGACGCCTCCAGAATTATACCATGACAGTATGTAACGCGCAGACACCGCATCGACGCGAGTCTACGCACATGGACGTGAATCTACGCGCGTCTTGTAGCGGCTGTAAATTCATGAAATCAGCATTACGCTCTTACCAGCACATGTTCAGTCCTTTTGTAAACCTGTCTTGCAACTTTACTATATTGTGCAAGCCTTTTCCTCATTCTCTTTCGCTAGAATGTCTCGTGGGGGAAGATTCTCTGAGAGCTCCTAAGGTCATCGGTTGCGGTTACTTAGGAGAGAAGGATTGGGTTTGAAAACGATTTTCCATTAGCTAGGAGGCTATCCGACAGATAGTTAACTTTTCCTCCGAAGTTTGAGGGTGTGTCAACTAAATTTAGGAGAAATGTAGGATTTAGGATTAGGAGACTCTCCAACCCCTCCCCCCATAAACAGCTCTTCGTCATTCTTCTAAGTTCTGATCTATACGCTCATCGTGGCGTTTCAAATCTGTATGTTTATGTGCTGAAGCTCGAGCTCGAACTTTTTCTGTTTTAGCGTTCAATGTATGGCTAACACCATTAAGGCTGACAGTTGTCCATCCTTCACCCCACTTTGAATTCATTTTTCCGCCTCAACAAGACAAAACGACATCAGAGGATAATTTAAAGAAACAATTATTTCTACTGATATGTGGTGAAGGCTCATTAAAAACATTTAATTGAGTTGTTTTTATTAAACAAGAACATATTATTTATTTCAGGTAAAATGAGCTGGATAATCTACATTCCTGTACTCATTATTGGCCATCATAACTATCAATGGCGGGTTTGGAGCCTTGTTACCGGGTACATGGAGAAGGAATTGATACACATTTCCTTAATTTCACTACAGCAAGTGCAAGTAATACCATTTGCATACAGCTCACTAAAGATGATTCTGCCTGTAGATACAATCTAAGTGCCTTGGGATCTTCAATTCTGTATGATTCTGAAACTGAAGATGAAACTCAGCTTGCTGCTTACCATCAAGAGTATGACAGATGTCAACTGTCAGGCCGAATTGTTAAGGACGAGCCAACAAACAGAACACTTTATGAAATCATCGGTGAGCAGTTTTGTGGGCAACCACTGTTTTTATGGCCACATATCTCAATTGCCGGATCCATAAATGTCGAAACATTACAGGAGGGGAAGAAAGCCCATGTACATTTCAGTCTGTGTTAGTCATAACAAATGACACATACTATATAGTATACAATTATATTGGTGGCGACTGTTTGAGCGGTTGTCAATCTAGTATCGGCAATGTTCTGCTTAGGAATTATGGTAACTTTGTGGCACTCGTACGAGTTGGAAATCGTTGAACCAATGGATCTTCCTCTCCAATCAAACGTGGGCAGTAAGGGGATCTACTTGATTAAGCTGGACTGGGAAACAGAAACATTTTCTGAGCCAGCATTGCAGCCTAATAATGCAACATATTGCGCAACAAAAACTCCCTGCCGGCAACTCCTCCAGAATCAGGTAAATTCGCGTGTTGTGTTTGGTTCGATTGTGTCTGAAAGCTTCAGGTCACAGTTCATCGGTCTAATGACTCGAACCCATTTCTGAGGGGCCAGAATTCTCAGCCTGTATAAAGTGACAACATTTTTTTTTTAAAAGTTTTTCTATGCTCAATTGTTATTCTATTAATAATACTGTGTTGAATGGCTTTACTATAATATAGCCGAAATAGCTACATCGTTACCTTTTGCAAATTCTTTTAGAGTCAGTATGTTAACAGTACAAGATTGGATTGATTGAACAACCAGGCCCGCACCCAGGGCTTTGAAAAGACGTGTGTACACCTCTGGCACTCCCACGGAATGAGCCAACTCCAAAATTGACTGAGCCAAGATTGTTAGGCCGTAATATGATTGAGCCACACAAAATGGAGATTGAGCCGCCTTTTCTTTAATTAAAAAATACATTTTATGATGGGAGTGCTAAATGTCACTTATCACTCCCATGATTGATCCATGAGTGGAAGCTTTGTGGGAAAGTAAAATGTAAAGGCTGCTAAATGAGCCACTAATTTATTTGACGTTGTTTACTCTCCCTACGCAAATAATTTAATTAAAATTTCAAAATTATAGTTCATGTGTTACCAATCAATGTAAGTTCAGGTTAGCTAAGTCAGGACTTACTACATGTAAGTCTTATTCTGACTTAGCAAGCTATCAACAAGAAAAGATGTCTGATGAGAAATGCTGTGAATATTCCTAGGACATACCCATACATTAACACGGGGTCCGAGTCTGGGGGGTCTACCCCGACCTCGGCGAGGGTCTACCCCTGAAAAAATCTAAAATTTTTTGGGGGGTCTGCCCTGAAATTAGCAAAAATTTCGAATTTTTAAGGGTTTTGACCAAAAAATTAACAAAAAATGGCAATTTTTAGCGATTTTTAAGAAATTTTTTTGAAAAAATCGCTAAAATTTGCAAAAAAATTACCAATTTTCAGTGAAAATTGCTGAGGGGTCTACCCTTTTTTTTTCTTTCTGGACAAGAGGGTCTGCCCTTTTTTCTTTTCGCTGAGGGGGTCTACCCGTTTTTGTCGGTCTGGGGGGGTCAGCACCCCCCATTCCCCCCCCACGTTATCCTATGGACATACCGCCATAGGTGTGTCCATGTGGAGAAGGGGTTCGGCTGGAGAAGGGGGAGGGTACCCAAAAATGGCCAAAAAACCCTAAATTTGCGAAGCGATTTTTTGCCATATATAAATTGGGGGCATAGGTGTACCTGGGGGGGGGGAACCCCAATACGCTCAGTCGGCAGACGTATTTTTAATCAGATGTTCGTTGAATAAAAAGGCATTTGTGATAGAATTGCTACTCTCCAAAAGTGAGGCAGCCATAGGTGTGTTAGGGGGAACCCCCCACCAAAATGACAAATTTTGGCTGCGACCCTCCTCAGATTTGCCGACTCCCCCCATAGGTGTACCTTGAGAAAACGTTGGGGGAGGGGGTAGCCGAAATTAGGATGGGTGGGTCACCCGTTTTGAGGTGGGGTGGGGTCCGGAAAAATCGAATTTGGGAGAGGGGGTAAAAAATTTTTTGGTCAAAAATTTAGGAAAAATTTGCAAATTTGCTAAAGAAGCGTTATTTCCAACTTAAAAATCAACAATATTTCTTCATGTTTGCTCATTTATTCGAAAAAGCTTGAATTTTTAGCAAAAATTTCGAATTTTTTTAAAAAATTTCTGATTTTTACTAATTTTGAGGCAAAAGTTTCAAAATTTTGGTGGGTGGGGTCTGGGATTTGGCCATTTGGGAGTGGGGTCTGCCTCCAAAATTTCGAGGGTGGCGTCGGCACTTTTCCATTTGGGGGGGAGGAGTTCCCCCCTATACACCTATGTCCCCCCCCCCAATTTATATATGGCCAAATATCGCTTCGCAAATTTAGGGTTTTTTGGCCATTTTTGGGTACCCTCCCCCTTCTCCTGCCGAACCCCAGCCACATGGACACACCTGTGGAGGTATGTCCTAGGAATATTCACAGCATTTCTCATCAGACATCTTTTCTTGTTGATAGCTTGCTAAGTTAGAATAAGACTGACATGTAGTAAGCCTTAACTTAGCAAACCTGAACTTACATTGATTGGTAACACATAAACTATAATTTTGAAATTTCTTAATTAAATTATTTGCGTAGGAGAGTAAACAACGTCAAATAAATTAGTGGCTCATTTAGCAGCCTTTATAGGGTAAAACGGGGTAATAAGGGACACCTGGTAATAAGGGACATTTTTATGCCTTTCTGTTTCCTCACTTCACATTTTTTGACCAATCCTGACACAATGCTCACAACAGAAATAGCCTATTTTTATCTACAAATTGACGTCTCGAACACGTGATTGTGTGTGATTAGCCAATAGAAAGATAATGACACTTATGTGAAGGCTTTGCTTTTCTGCAATTTCCGAGTGTTACAGATTTTGTCAGTTTCACAGTTTTTGAAAGCTCCTACCTTGCTCATTCTTTTACCCTTTGCGCTCAAGTTTATGTCGTTTTAATCAGCGAAATGTGGCGAATGCCACTACGTCTCCTAATTTTGAATATCTTTTAAATTTAAAAAGTTTGGACAAGTTTTCTGAAGTGCACTTTTTCAGATAATAAGGGACATCAATTTGGGCTATCAAGGGACAGTGGGGGATAATAAGGAACAAAGGGGGTTAATAAGGGACAGTGCAGATTTCACGAAGGTCACTGATTTTTTTAAAATTGTATTGGATGTCACATCAAAAATCTGTGAGAGGTATATACGTGCAAAGAGCTGTAGCGATGCTATGATTCTTTGATGGAGGGACGACAACAAATTTTTCCTCAGTTTTTATCGTAATATCGAGAAATGTTTTTCTTCTTTTTACACAAATTGGAGGGTTTCAACAAATAATTGCCATTTTTACAGTTTTATAAAAAAGCTTGCAAATTTTAATAAAATTTTAGCAAATTTCCAAGAAATTGGAAACACCTGCGAAGAGGGGGCCAGAATCTCAAAGGAAGGGGCCCAGGTTCCCCGGATTTGGGCACCAATAACCATCCTTTCATCCTGGCACCAGACATGTGCAGGAGGGGAGATTTGGGGGGGGGGATAAAACCGGATTTTTTCCGATTTTTCAACGGTAAAATCCGGATTCTGGCGGGGTGAGGAGCCCTTCCGGAGGGCGGGTGAGCTCAGGTCTGGGGTTGGGGTGAAACACCCACCCAACCCCCCCCCCCTCCAAGCACATGTATGTTGGGTACCAATAACCAACTTTTCCTCCCAAAATATGGTTCCACTTTCTTCCGGAATTTCCACCATTTCCGAAGTGGGATTCACCGAATTATTTTACAACCTTTTAAACCACCAATGTCTGCCTGTTCGTTAAAAATTGAAGATAAAAACTTACGGCCAGCCAAATTACTTTCACTAGAGCACAATTTAAATATATGCTAAGATTCGATGAAAATTATGCAATGTTTATTTAATTTTCTGCATATTAATTCGTTCCCCTGTCCTTTGCCCCTTCCTCCCCGCATTTTTGTTGAACTGCACCGGAACACCCTAGTTATTCTCTATATACTTTGTTATTGTTAAATGGATATTTCAGAATATCATATTAATTAGTAAATGGTCAGGACTAAACAGTTATCGAGGCAGCTGGTCGCGAGGACGAGGCTGGAAATAGCTGTTGGGCTCCTCGCAACGGAAAAACTGATAGTACTATACACATGAATTCGTTATTTATTTCTAATTTACGTACTAATTCGCGTTTTGAGCGTGTACAGTTGAGGATGTTGAAATGTATATACGTAAGTATGTCCTTAATGCTGCATATTGTGTCAACTTTGGCTCATCCAGCACCTACGTGCCTTATCTTGAAACCAGGGGTTAACGCGCCGAGGGTTCTATGGGGGGTTTAAGCCCCCACCCCTGCCCGGACAAGGTACAAGCCCAACCCGGGACAACGGCTAAGGAAAAAATGGCCAAGGGGTAAACAAGATGGCTAGGTTTAGGAACTTTATCAAAATTATTAACATAGCCTACGTTTTAATATTTACGTTTCATTTTAACTGTCTGCTACGATTTCATTCACTTCAAACTACGTTTCTCCTAAAAATCAGTAGCAGACCCCTGGGCTCCCTAGACTGTGATAAAAACTTGCTGCTGAAATAATTTCTGCTTCAACCTTCTATACATAAGCGTAAACCAGTGCTGCACAGTTCGTTTTTGTGCCAGTTTTTACAGCAAGCGGCCTTTCATGAAACGCAGTTACGATTGGAAAACGTAGTAGCTTAAAAAGTTACTACGATTAAAGAAAGCAACTACTATGTTTTAAAAACGTAGCAGAATATTGTAGATATGTTTGAAATTACGATTTATTTTTGACAAAGTTCTTTAGTGTTTGCACTAACACTTTAAAAATTTCCCGCTCAATTTTCTATCTAAATTTCTTAATGTTTCGTAAAAATCGGCACAAATTTTGAATTTTTTCTAAAAATAGAAATTTTTGTTGCAAACTTTGTGAAAATCGAGAATTTTAATATGACTAGTGTTGATATTTCGTTAATTTATTCTTAAGGTACAAGCCCCCTAATTTCGGGTCAATGTACAAGACCCTTCAAAATTTTCTTGGGACAAGCTCCCCAGGATTCGACCCCATGTATATATGTATGCTTTACACTATAAAGTAATATTAAAACTATAGGTAAACAGTAATGCATCAGACCGAGTACCTATTGCTGTACCATCAGTAGAGCCCTTGGCTGTGGCAATGGTTGATCACCCTAACGATCATGCAGACGATGAAGTTGATGGTTTTGACCCCAGTTTCAGTCCTGGCAAGAAAACAAGACCTGCTACATGGACCAAAGCTGACTTGCGTGCCGCCATGGAAGCCATATCTAACGGCGGTAAATAATTAGCTGGAAGTAAATAATGAGTGTAATAAATGAGTTGAGTCCGATGCTGTTTTTTTTGCAAATCTTAAATTGTTATTGTTTTGTTAAATTGTTTTGGCAAATGCTCAACCAACTAGCCACAGGTGCTTTACTGGAATGAGCTTTAACCGGAATTGAAATATGGGTACAGGTTTGACATACTTCTATTTCTACCCCACTTTTCTGCACAAGAAGCGGATTGAACACTGCAATTGCGCCGCGATGTTGAATGCATAGCCGTTTATCCGTATCCTGTTTATCCGTTTAACCCATCCTAGCGAATTGTGCTAAGTTTAGCCTCTGATAGCGTTAATCCCAGGGGTACTAAGGATTGACATCAGTTAGGATGTATATATTAGAACTGACTCCAGGACTGATGGTGTCCAAACTGATTATGCTGTTTCTAAATAGTGTTCCAGTTTCGTATATCTGATGCAGTTTACATACATTAGCTGTACGTATTTATTTATAATGGCTTTTGGTTTCAGGTATATCATATCGTATCGCAGAGGCCCGGTACGGTGTGCTAAAAACCTGTATATTACGGCGTCTAAGCTGCGAAACTCCTCCTGTCAAGCAACGTGGTCGACCTCCGGTGCTACCTATGCGATTCGAATATCAGATTGCTGAGATTCTCGTCCGCGCTCATTTTAACGGTTTACCGCTTTCCGTTGAAAAGGCCAAAGACATGGCCTTTCAGTACTGCGAATCAAAGCAGATTGATCATCCTTTCAGTAGGGAAGAGCGGATGGCTGGAGATGATTGGTGGGCTGGTTTTCTTCGACGTCATCCCGAAATCACTATTAGGAAACCTGAAAACCTGTCAAGAAACCGTGCTTTAGCGGTTAATCCCGCCCGATTCAATCTCTGGTACGGCACCTTAGAGAACGTTCTGGGATCTGAAGAAGCGGTCCAACCGTTTCAAATATGGAATATGGACGAGACAGGTTTGCAAAATGTAGTCGAACTAAGCAAAGTGATTGTAGAATCACGAAATGTGTATAACCTGGTTTCTCGTGAGCGAGGTCAGCTGGTTACGGTTGTTGGCTGTTGCAATGCAGCCGGCGCTTTTCTGCCTCCAGCCATTATCCATAAAGGTGAAAGCAAGCAACGCTTGTTAAATGCCCGTTAAAAATCCCAGCCCAGTGATCCCGATTCCGCTAATGATAATGCTGTTTGTAAAGGCTGTTTGGCATCATGGGATGATGATTTGAAAGCGAAGAATGGACTTAGTTGGAGACGCTGCGTGCTGTGCTTATGCTGACAGCATGAGCAACCAGGTTGTGGTGGACATTCTGTTACCAATGCTTTTTTGTGCAAGTCTTGCAATGCTTAGAAGGTTGCCTTTTGTGCCTAATTACTTGAAACTGGCTCCTTAATTTGTTTTTGTTTAATATTATCTAGGTGAAATTTGTAGTTGTCTCATTTTTATTGTAACATTTACTGTCTATAGATCTACTGTTGCATTTTTGGTGTTTTCAAGATCTTTGCATATGCGATTTGTATTATTCTATGTTGAAATTTGTATTGTTCTACGCTGTTTAGTTCTGCAGTACAGTTTGGACTATTTTGAAATATTGTACTCAATCCGGTCTTTTCATTTTGTGAAGTGTAAATTGTGAATAAACCCAGTGGCTTGGATTTTACTAGGTAATTTTTGTAGTTCCGCAAGCATTAGCATGAGTTTTATGCTGTCCCTTAATACCCGGAACTGTCTCTTATTATCCTAGGTGGTGCCCCTTATTTGTCCAGTTTTACGAAATGAGCAATTTTATTTAGATTTAATTCAATAACTTCACATTAGCAAAATTAATGTTATTATAATATTAAAACTTGATTAACCACATGCTGAGCTTCATTTTAATGTGCATATTGTCAAAAGATTTCCCGTTTTAAGTTTGGACTGATAGTTTAAAGTTGCAGTTCCAAAATACTACTGAAAACGCAAAACGTTTTTGTCCCTTATTACCCTGTTTTACCCTATTTTACTTCCTCACAAAGTTTCCACTCATGGATCAATCATGGGAGTGATAAGTGACATTTAGACTCCCATAATAAAATGTATTTTACTAATTAAAGAAAGGCGGCTCAATCCTAATTTTGTGTGGCTCAATCATATTACGGCCTAACAATCTTGGCTCAATCAATTTTGGAGTTGGCTCATTCCGTGGGAGTGCCAAGTGTACACACGTTTTGAAAAGGGGGGGGTCCAAGGTCAAAAGCAACGTGGGCGGGGTCTGGGGGGCTAGTATTTCAGAAGCTGAAGAATTTTTGCATTGTTGCCAACAAGCAGTACATTAGACGATTATTTCTTAATTTGTTACAAATAGCTGTTTTACCATAAAAATAAGTTTAACCTTATTTTAAAGTTTCTGGTTACATTCAGATTTGTATGTATTTAGATAAATTTCATAATATAAGAATTGATGCAAAAATTTTATCAATTAGTTTCGTATTCGAAGCGGAAAAAGAAAGCAGAAACGAAATTCTATCTATTGTTTTTGCCAAGCTTACAGACAGCGTAAGGTTATGAGAACTAGTAAAATTGGCAACAAATATCCCTAACCACCGGTGACATCAATTCAACAATAAAAGAAACTAAAGGTTCCCCACACACAACTGTGATTACTATCAGTTTACTCCTGATCTTGATACTTGTTATTTTATGTTGCTACTATGCCCAGTGGAGTCATTTTTCCCGATGCAGTAAACCATGTGGTACAGGAACTCAAGTGCGGCATAGAATTAAAAGCAGATCTACGTCTGGCCAGAGTTGCCCCAAATACCTGGTTAACGAAAGATACTGCAATTTTCACCCATGTTACAGAGGTATGAAGCTTTTACTGCATGAGGAGACTCCTGAACAATTTGCTTTGGGAGTTCACAGCGCGGACTTCGTGGATGGCATAAACTTAATAAGCACGTATAGCTTAGAATGTTTGCTTCACGTAGAAGACTAAACTCGCTAAGACTTTATATATTTTTAGAACCATTTTTTGTTTTAACCTCAAAATGTATAAAGCAACAAAACTGTATTGTATTGTATTGTACAATTTCAGTGTGTATGTTATCTCAATGGTCGCCTTGGACTGCGTGTGTTAGAGGCCGACAATCTCGGTTCAGAAGAATTATTTCCAGTTGCAAGGGATGGAGACGTCCATTTACAATGCACACTAGGCTTTGTCAAGGTGTGGAATCTTAAAGCTAGCATATAGCTACGTTGAACTTAAATAGACTTACTTCAAAGTGTAGCAAAAGTTACACGATAATTGTTTCTGTTCACTACATTTGTATTTTATATAACTAAAAATATTGTGTCAAACAACATCCTGATTTACTTTGTAAAACCAGGAGAAACTGATTTTCTAAAAGAACATTTATGTGACTGCAGCATAACACCACAGAATTTTTAGACAAAAATTGTGCTCGAGTGGATTCCGTATTGTCGTTCGCATATTTCTTAAACTGTGAACATTAATTCGAAGCAATTGTGAAAAATAAAATATTTGTTTTCAGTAAAACGAATGAGATATGGATTGCAGTGGATTTAAAGAAGGCAAGCTGTAGAGGGCGCGAGAATATTCATTAACTGATGAAACGTCATTGTATTGTATTGTATTGTATTGCAATGAACAACCTTAGTTTAAAGAGTATATACTTTAGTGTTTGTTTTGATTAAACGATCAAGTAGAGTATTCAGCAATTACTGGATCCTTATAAAACGCATGAATTTTCTGCCAGTAATTTGCGCCTTGGAATGTGTCAAATAGGATTAGGACACACTGCCACTTGGCCGAGGTATGTGTTCCATTTTTGATGAGAAAAGCCAGGACGTAGTCCTCGTTAATATTCATCTGACTTGGAACAAGCCAGGATTAAATTAGAAAGAAAGTGTTTCTGAAAGTCTGACATGTGAAACTGCGGCCACTCGATTCTGCAGAAACAAATTAGCAAAATGCTGAGAACAACCTAGACAATAAATTACCAAATGTTTGCTAGATTAAATATCAGCTAATCAGTACAATTCATTATTGGAACCAGGGGATATTGCACAACATCATTCAAAGTTGAAGAGAACTCCTAAGATCAGCTTAGGCGCACACACATCAGGGAGTTGAGTTTAAAAATTTATCCTAAGCAAAAGTGCTACCTAGTAGAGACCGCCACGGTCCTGAATTTACAGGCCCGGCCCGGCCCGGTTGGAAAATTTTCGACCTCGGCCCGGCCCGGCCCGGCCCGCTCCAACTTAGGCCCGGCCCGGCCCGGCCCGTAAGCTCAAAAGTTAAGCCCGACCCGGCCCGGGCCCGTTTTTGCTAATTTTTTGTCAAAATGAAAGTAAGAGTTTAGAATGCATAGAATTTCATTCCTCATCGCAGACACCATTTTTAAACGATTTCTCGTAGCTCATGTTTATTTAGAGCGACTAAAAGCTGTCAGCGGTTCCGTTCTTGGTTATAGGAAAGAATACACTGACTGACCAGTTTCGTTGATGCAAATATAACTTGCAATTAATTAGGAATAAGGAATACTTTCCAAATATTAAAAATAATTATATAAATAACTAAATTTCAGATGCTAATGTTCAAATTCTAGCTAAAGTGTGATTTTGTCCGATTATAGTACACTCAAGAGTTTATATAAGGAAGAGTACGACACCGTACCCTTCCTAGTGTAATTAGCCTGTGAGATGCTCGACACATTAAGACCGAAATCTCGGGGGGGGGTCACGGGTAACACAGTCAACCATGTGTTTATATGCGTTTGAACTAAAACGCACCTGATTGGCTAATCCCCGACCTTATGTTAAAATTACGTTTATAAGCTGACCCCCCCCGAGATCTCGGGGGGCTCAGCTTAGCGTTGTTAAGCCTGTGTTGATATGCGTTTGAACTGAAATGCAGTGACGAGAGTTACGGTAGCTAAATAGCCAATCAAATCCATTTCAGTTCAAACGCATATCGACACAGGCTTAACAACGCTAAGCTGAGCCCCCCCCCCCGAGATCTCGGGGGGGGCCCCGTATACACGTAATTTTAACATGAGGTCGGGGATTAGCCAATCAGATGCGTTTTAGTTCAAACGCATATAAACACATGGTTAACTGTGTTAACCGTGACCCCCTCCCCCGAGATTTCGGCCTTAATGTGCCGAGCATCTCACAGGCTAATTACACTAGGTAGGGTACGGTATCGTACTCCCCTATTATAAACTCTTGGTACACTCAATGACCCATATTATGCGTGTTCGTGTGTTTACTCAATTTTCCTATCTGATCTGTGTGGATCGGAGAGGTCCCTAACTCGGGTTCTTATGGGGGAGGCAAGGTACTGGGGATTTTCTTCTCCAAAACGCTGGCACTAAAGGAGAATACGTAGCAAAGAGAGGTGGAATACGAGGCCGCTCCCGGCCGGAGCTCAAATGGACACTGACTTGCTTTGAAAATTTTGGAGAATACTGACAGCGAGTTGACAGCTCACTGACTGCTCAAGAATTTCGGTTTTGCTTTGATTTTAAGAAAACCTTCTGGAAGTCTCTAGAACATAGAACATAGAAGAATCTTAAACCATTCGCTATCCGTGGCCTGGCTGGTCCGCTGACGGTGAAATTAATGAGAAATACAAAATCTTCCCCCCCCAAGCTGACCATTTTCTGATAAAATTTTGCGAAACTTTTTGTGAGACTATCCAAGAGCCCTGAGTCCTACACGAGTACCGTAATCTAAACTCGTTGTTAGTTTTCCTACTGAAAATCCTACAACGTGGAGATTTTTGGGTCTGCTCAGTTGATGTCAAAACTTTCAGCCGAAAGAACAAAGTTCAGCTATACGTATATACTGAACTGAAAGCGTTTAAAAAGTGAAAGCACGTGGTTTATGAGCTGGTTTCACTCATAGCCATGTGTTGTATTCGCTACACTTGCCTAATGCAATGTGTATATCAGAGAGTACCGCATTTACTCATTACGATACACAAAAAAACAACAGATTTATTCAAAGCAAATTTTTATATCTTTTTAAACACGACACCAGGCTAAAATGACTTATCAAGATTGATGCTAGTAGTTGAGTTCAACTGAAAGTGGGAAGGTCTTTGTATGCTGGCATAGCGTTACGACATTGCCATACAAAATCATTAGATGTAGCTAACATTCAGATTCTGATAACCTATGTCATAGTGTGGATGCGAGGAAAAGCTCTGAGTCATTTGAAATAAGATTATAGTGTACGTAGCAATTAGCGAAAGCTCCTGAAACAGACAAAAGACTAAACGCCGAATATGCAGGTAAGCAAGGTATCGATTGGATATTCAACGATACTTATTTGACCAATAACTATTGAATGCACCTGAAAAATTATGATGACAATAGCATTACTTGTGGCGACTAAGTTAAACCAGCACCACTGCGAGTTTATACTTTGAACAATGTTCTGTATTTGATGATATTCATGTCGCCAACGATTAACTGTTTTCAAATTCATGTTCTGTGCATTGATTATGTTCTCCTCATATCTGGAAATTACAACTTTTGTCATGTTGAGGACCACGCACTGAGTCCGATTGGCCACACAACATCCTCCAGCAATATAGAAAAATGAAAATATACTTAGTAGTTTGCAGTGACTGTAATCTCCCCAAAAATCCATTTCTATAATCAGGATGCTAGCGTACTTACACGAGCTGAGTTTAATAATGTAAAGGATTTCTAAAATGGATATGTAAAACAGAATAGATAAAATACATCCAATATTGCTTCTAAAAATTGCGGTTGGTCTTTCATCCGCTGCGCAAACGTAGGGCCAATCCTCATTGCAAATTAGAAAGTCCGTTTTCTTTAGATTGCTCTCATACTTATGCGATTGGACCAAATTTTGAACCACTTGAACTAATAGAATAGAAATTAGCAAATGAAAATTAAATGTATGAGTTCCTTCTGCTGCGATTATCATAGAAACAAGAAATCGGACCGCAGTACCTGAAAACCAAATAACAGTAATCCTAAACCTGCGGTCCAAGTATTCGAGCGAGTGTGGTTTGAATATGCAATAACCTTGTAGGGACGTAGACTTGAAAAGCAGGGAAAATAAAGAGTGTATTGGGGTCTTTCCCATTACGAACCGGACCTGCTGATTTCAAAAAAGGAAAAATTTTAAAGTTTAAAAAAATTTTAAAATTTTAAAATTTTGTTCTGTAAGGGAAACCTACCGTCACTAAATTTCAAGTCAATCAGTCAAATTGTGCTTCTTCGGTACTTCTTCAGAGCTGTGGGGGAGATAATGAAATTGATCCGAGTATTGCACACTTCATTTCACATCCGAAAATACAACCTGGTTAGACGATATGTCTGGGTGCCTGAAACTACTGGCATTAGTTCTCCTTGAAACTTTGTTTGTACATTCAAGTCACCGCTGTAAAATATTATGATTGGTCATGCATTAACGGCAATTTCGATCGATGACTCAACTTTTTATCTGCTCAGTAAAGATTTCTCAAATACTGAAACTTACAGAAACATATTCGAACGTGTAACAACGAATTTTTTAAACTTTATTTGGCATATAAAACTAAATTTCTCAAACTTCATAAAAATGTTCAATGTGTGGCACCAATATTCCCTGATGTAACCAAGAAGAGCTCCGTTATTATTGTAGTTATAATTATAGCTATTATAGTTATAATTATTATATATATATATATATATATATATATATATATATATATATATATATATATATATATATATATATATATATATATATATATTTAGCAGGCTTATAATTACTGAAAATGGCTGAAAATAAAAAACACTTTTGCACCAAATCTTGGTTAATTCACCTCACCCCAGTACTCCATTTAGGGGTAGTGCCAATACTGAATTTATGCCTTTTTGACGGAAGCGGGATGCTGACACAGAATAACTGCCATAACATCTACCCGAGGTGTTCTAGAATGCTATCAGTACATCCATTACGTTTACCGTAATGGAAATGCTATAGCAGCTCCATCAGACAGGCAGCCACCCCTTGAGAGTATCGGTAAATTGCCCAGGATTCTTGAAACATAGAGCTTATTCTTTCAAGCTTTAGTCTTGACACGATCCTCCACTTGTAGCGTAGTAAGAAATCACGGTGTTACAGGGGTTTCAAATCTTGGTTGTTTTAGTTCTTAGCATGGTACACTGATGAAAGTTTAACCAAAAGTTTATTTATTATGCTTGAAATGACATTTTCTGCTTATGCATTAGATACTGGCGGATTTTAGGAAGGATGAGTTCCAAAGGATGTGCCAAAACATGGCCAAAGGACAGAGATATTTCATTTTCAAAATGTGAGGGAATCTACTGCAGTAATTTTCCCGGCAA
>JASAND010002082.1:0-85313 GCA_030248195.1 Trissonchulus latispiculum | reverse complement strand
AAATTTTGAGGATGGGGTCTAGCAAATTTGGGTGGGTGGGGTTTGGGATTTGGCCATTTGGGGGTGGGGGTCTGCCTCCAAAATTTCGAGGGTGGGGTCGGCACTTTTCCATTTGGGGGGAGGGGTTCCCCCCCATCCCCCCCAGGTACACCTATGCCTACCCCGGGGGTTCAGAACCCCGTAGGGAGGCGGGTGGGGGCTCCCCCCCAAAAACGGAGAGGGGGTTGGGAAAAATGGCTGGAGGGTTAGCCCCCCCCCAATTTTTCGCTAATTTACTTTTTTGGAAAAATCTCAAATTTTATGAATTACAGACAAACTGTGGCAAGGCAATTTGCACGTATGTAACATGCTAGGGATCGACGGAACTAGGCCAAACATAGGAACCGGATCTGGCTTTAAAAAAATCGGATCCGGAACGGGAGCCAGGTGGGTGGACACTATAGAAATCGAAATTGTTGGGGGACGTTGGGGACAATTTTTGGGGGGGTAACCTTTCGCTTTTTTTCTAGTTACTCCCAGAACATTCTAAGCCCCCTCCCCCGGCCCCCCCCCCCAACTGGGGTTGGGGGGGGTGGTCCTCTCAGTGTACCGGGGGGGGGGGAACCCCTCCCCCCAGATGGAAAAGTGCCGACCCCACCCTCGAAATTTTGGAGGCCAACCCCACCCCGAAATGGCCAAATCCCAGACCCCACCCACCCAAATTTGCCAGACCCCATCCTCAAAATTTCAAAAATTTTGCCTCAAAATTAGTAAAAATTCGAAATTTTTGCAAAAAATTCAAGTTTTTTCGAACAAATGAGCAAAAATGAAAAAATATTGTTGATGTTTAGTTGAAAATGACGCTTTTTTAGCAAATTTGCGATTTTTTTCTAACTTTTTGACTTTTTGACGAAGATTTTTCCGGACCCCAACCCACCTCAAAACGGCTGACCCCACCCACCCTAATTTCGGCTACCCCCTCCCCCAACGTTTTCTCAAGGTACACCTATGGTAGTCGCGCCGTAGGCGCGAAAATTGGCCAAAATTTGGGCTTGTTAGGGTAAATTTTGCAAAATTTTTCAAAAAAGTCCAAATTTTTGGATTAACGTGATAGTAACAAACAACCAACAATTTTCACAAAAAAACGTGATTTTACTAAAAAGAAAACATTCCCCCCCTCCCACTTTCTGGGGGGGGGGTCGGGGGGGTCTAAAGGCCAAAAGTGCGGGGGGAGGCCCCCCCGTCAAATCTGGGTTCTCGTGGGGCTCGGTGTTATTGGGGGGCCCCCCCCCCCCTGTTTTGGGGGGTAACCCCGCCCCCCACCCCCCCGAAATTTTTGGGGGGGGGGGGGGGGGGGGGTAGTCGCGCCAAGGCGCGAAAATTGGGCCATTTTTTGGGCAAATTTTGCATTTTTCAACAAATGCCCAAATTTTGCATAATGTTTATTATCGCGAGAAATACACGTTTATAACGGGTTTATCGACTTCTAAACTCAATATTGACCTTATTCTGGACTCAGAAACATGTTGGCAATCTAGTTTTCGAGTTCAAGAACACTGTCTAAATTTAAAATTACTTAATGATTTCAAGTTTTTCGGCAGTAGCAATGGCTGAAAATGCGATTTTTGGCATAAAAATAGAAAAAATTTTTTGGGGGAGGTTTGGTTTGGGGGGGGGTCTAAAAAGGGGACCCCCCCCAAAATTCCGGGGGAGGGGCGGGGCCCCCCAACCCAAATCCCCGTTACACTTATGAGTCGAGGTATCGTAGCACAGGGAGAACTTTGGTGGGTAAAATCGTTGTAAATTGCT
The DNA here is from genome assembly GCA_030248195.1 of Trissonchulus latispiculum. Classification (NCBI taxonomy): domain Eukaryota; kingdom Metazoa; phylum Nematoda; class Enoplea; order Enoplida; family Ironidae; genus Trissonchulus; species Trissonchulus latispiculum. The sequence continues at coordinate 83,525 of JASAND010002082.1, read as the reverse complement.
GCGCAAGGTACAACGGTTTTACCATGATTTTACAATGAAATTTTAATGAAATTTTAATATTTTTTAATGGATTTACAATGATTATATCCGCTTTTACCATGTGAGTTTAACGGATTTACAATGGTTTTACATCGATTCTTATACGTATTTACAATAATTTTACCGCGTTGTAAAATTGTGGTAAATCTGTTGTAAAATCGTTGTAAATGAAATTGGACCAATTTACAATGTTTTTACAACTTTTACAACGAATCTACAACGTCTTTATAACGATTTTACCACATGGTACATTTGTTGTAAAATCATGGTAAATGTTTAAAACGTTTTTACAACAGCTTTAAAACAAATTTACAACGTGGTAAAGATGTTGTAAATTTGTTAAAGCTTTTTCAAAAGCATTGTAAAAACGTTGTAAAAATTTACAATGATTTTACAGCAAATTTATATACTATATGGTAAAATCGTTATAAAGACGTTGTAAATTCGTTGTAAAAGTTGTAAAACATTGTAAATTGGTCCAATTTCATTTACAATGATTTTACAACAAATTTACCACAATTTTACAACGTGGCAAAATTATTGTAAATACGTATAAGAATCGATGAAAAACCATTGTAAATCCGTTATACTCACATGGTAAAAGCAGATATAATCATTGTAAATCCATTAAAAATATTAAAATTTCATTAAAATGTCATTGTAAAATCATGGTAAAACCGTTGTATCTTGCGCAGCAATTTACTACGATTTTACCCACCAATCCCCCTGCCCCCTCCCCCCCCCGCCCCCTTCGCCCCCCCAATCTGAATCTCGGGGGTCGCCATGTGGCCCCAGCCCGGTCCCCATTACACCTCGTGCGAACACCCCCACAATCAACGACATAACCCCATTTTAGCCCCCCCGGGCCAAAAAAGTGTCATCTGGGGGGGGGGTAATTTTCATTTTGGTGGGGGGGCCCTCTCCCTAACCTCTTTTTAAGTCAAATCCTGTTACCTATGGGGGGACCATAGTTTCACCAGGGGGGGGGGGGGGGGTTAGTATAGCCATGGGTTTTTGAATTTGGTTTTCTTTTTTATTATAAGCGCTATATGAGAACTTTATATACCATCGTACTTGGCGTACTTAGATCTATCTTTTAAGCCCATTTGCACTTCTCTATGTTGTACCGTTAGACCGGTATAATGCAAAAAGTAGCGGGGGAAAAACCCAATGGGGGGAAAAACCCAAATGGGGGGAAAACCCACCCCTCACAGGTCCCAAAATTGTGGGAGCGCTATTCTGAAACTTCCGGTGTAAAATTCAACTCTTTCTTAGCTAGTATAAATCAAAAAACCCGATCTAAGTGCCTTTTTTGAGATTTCATGTGCCATTGAATTGAAAATGCAGCATCAAACGGACAGGTTTCATAAAGTTTAACACATAATCACAGGGCAATTTTTGAAAAATGCTAAAAACAATGTAAAAAATTAGTCTATCGTGTAGAGAATGGTTGTTACGTTCAATTGACTGTTAAAATCCACAAGTGGACCTGTCCTGGTTCCTCCAGCACCGAAATGGCACTTTCAGGGTTTTTGGGCCCTAGCTAGCCAGGAAAGTAAAATTATCCAAATCTGACGCCATAGGATGATGCAGCGTCCTCGATAGTACCGTGCTATAAGTGTCGAATTGTTTCCGTGTTTGATTGTTAAAAAATTTTTCAAAAAAAATTGGGTGGGGTTTTCCCCCCAAAGTGGGTTGTTTCCCCGCCACATTTGGCAATGTGCCAGACCAACGGTGCATCGGATCAATCTAATTCTGGCTGTGTGCAAATAGGAAGACTTGCCATCATTGCAGATATTTGCAAAACTTTTCTAGCCCAACCTAGTCAAAAGTTACATCGGTCCAAACTTTGACATGGTTGGACCAAAAAGTAGGTGTCATTTTCAAAATGTCATAAAAAGAGCAGGAGTGAACCAAATGACTTGATCTTTGCATACGTAGGTTAGAAAGAGTCGCGCTTTCTGCTGCTATGTTTTGGAGCCCATAGCTCCAACCCATGGTACAGGAGGCGGGTGGGTTTTTTCCCCCCAAAAAGGGGGTGGGTTTTTCCCCCCATGGCTATATCCCCCCCAAAATTTTCGACCAACTTTACCCCCCCCCCCCCAGATTTTTTGACTTTCCCTCCCCCCACTTTTGGTTACCCCCCCCGAACCCCCCCAGCACTTTTTGGGGCCAAAAAGTTAGCTAAATTTTGCCAAAAAATGGTCATTTTTTGAAAATTTTTTCTCAATGTTTGGCTTAAAATCGCTTTAAAACCGTGTAAAAACGCCTAAAATGATAAAAACAAGCCTTGTTTTGACGAAAAAAGCGTTAAAATACAGAAAATTTTGCATTTTTAGGCCATTTTTTGGATTTCCTGAGGTCCGAATTTTGGGGGGGGTTCGGGGGGGGGGGTACTCCCCATCACTTTTTGGCGGTCGACCACCAAATTTCCGGAGCTTGCCCCCCCAACCAAAATTTCCGGTGAAACTATGGGGGGGACCCCCTAAATTTTCGATTTTTTGCCATTTTTGGCCAAAAATCTGGGGGGGGGGTAGCAAAAATCTGAAAATCTGGGGGGGTCGCCGAAATTTGTGATTTTGGTAGGGGGGGGGGGGTTAACACCTATGAGGCCAAGATAAGAATCAAGATTTTCGGTTAAACTCTAAATTTTTTCCTGAGCTGTACTGATAGCTAAGATAAAACAGTTATGCTGTTTCAGTTAGTATACACTGGTTTTCCACTTTAGCCCAATATTTATAGAGTTCTGCGGAATTTTTTGCAGTTAATAACTGTAGACAAAATCACTTGAATGCGTGAAAACTTGCCCCAGCTCATTTAATGATGACGCTCTTATATATTCTTGCATCTTGCTACGTCTCAACGACACGTAACCTTGGCTTTACAGTATATTTTAATTTCTCACCGTAATGAGATAATTGTAAAGATTTGAATTTGTGTCATAATGTGAAAATTGGAAAGTCACACCTGGCTCAAACAAATTGCGAATTTTAGCATTTTCTAGAAGTGTTTGGGAAATGTTTTGAAACCTGGGTGAACATTTGCTCTGTGATTCCAGATATGCGATAAACCTTGGCTGAGAAATGCAAATCCACCAAGACTTGTTAATTTTACATTTTTTATTGCATAGTTTGCACATACTTTTCTGCTCAAAATTCCAGTTACTCTTCTCTCTGAGGGGATTTCGACTGACCATACCGGAACGGGAGGTCAAATTTCACTGACCCTTGTGGAAGCAAATTTGGATACCCCTTGTGAGAGCGATTTTTATGGGGGTACCTTTGAAACCGATTGTTAAGCGATTTTTGCCATTTTGTAACAAAAAACAGCGATTTTTTGGCAAAAACACATTTATCAGACGCTCTTTTAGCAAAAAATTTATTTTAAGCAAAAAATTCCGGCGTAGCAGGAAACTTTTTGGAAATTTTAGTCGCCAGACCTATTTTTGGGCAATTTTCTTACCCCTTGTGGCCAATTTTATTACCCCTTGTGGGAGCAATTTCGCGAATCCTTGTGGACGACTTCGTCGAGGGGGGGGGAATTCCCCCCTTTCCCACCTTGCCCATCTGTGCGCCTGACATGTGACATTCTTCCCCAGGCCTCATTTCCCTCCACATTTCTCAATAATAGCACTCGTTATGGAGCTCTCTATGGCAGTTTTGTTAGATCAAATCGGTGGTTGAATTCAAATGTGAAAACAATGCAAGTATGTTAACTACTATAGGCATGATGATGATGTCCCATTAAACATCAGTACAGTTTGGTTTCAAATACAACGTCAGCTTGGTTCGATTGTGCCTAGTGGCTCAGCAGCAGAGCATTGGTCTGTAACGAAAATTTGTGAGTTTCTCCGAACCTGAAACAGGAATGTTTCGGATCACAGCCTGCAGGGCGTTTCACAAAGGGCTCATAGCGCTAAGAGCTCCTAAGTTTACTACTTATGAGAAAAGTTAGGAGAAGGGTGTTTCACGAAGAGCTCCTAAACTAAGAGACCTCCTAAATCGGCTCTTAAAATTAGGAGCCCAAAATCGGGCTCATAACGCACTCTCAAGTGCTAATTGTTCAAATATTTAGCCAAGATAAAGGTGTAATGTATTGTATTCCTCCAGAAAAGTTCGGTAAAAGCTTATTAGTCATTTTATGAGTTTCAACTGATGAATATAAAGTAGAAATATATAACAGTAAATGTTTGGAATTTCGACATTACTTTTCTCAAAAAAATAGGAAACAAGTTAATTTTATCCTTGCCTTTGAATTTGAGAATGATCGATTTAAATGATCTAGTTGATGAATATAGTATAAAGTCATTTTAACTTGTAAGTCTCTTAACTTTTCCAGCACACCTCATAAGTTCCCAGCGTGAAAGTGCTTAGAAAGTTAAGAGAAAAGCGCTAAGAGGTAGTTATGAGTAGAATGTCAGGAGCAGTTTAAGAGGAGCTTTATGAAACAGTTTAGGAGCCGCTCTTAAATGGCTCGTAAACTGCTCATAAGAGATAAGATAGGAGGGACTTAGGAGCTAGATTCAGGAGCCTTTTGTGAAACGCCCTACTGATATAGAACTTACAGGGCAATTCAATGACCATAGTACGTAATTCTTATCACAGTCAAATTTGCAAAATCCTGTTTCAAATCGGAGAAGTTGAATGAAATCACTTTAGTAGCACAGCGCGTAGCTTCCGTAGCATGTCAATCACTTTAGTAGCACGTAGCTTCCCCTTCCTTTATGTTATGTACAAAAAGTGCAAAAGATATTAATGAAGGGCAAAAAACTAAACTTATAATTTTTATTATGAAAGCTGGCCTAAATTTGGTTTAGAATTGATAAGGACAAGCTGCTTGTTGACCAACTCTTCAGTCAGGGGTACCCACTGGCTTGAAAGTTGATCGGTCGGGCCAGCTCCTTACGTTCAGTCCTGAATGATAAGCTGAACAACCTTCTCTTTCCTAAGTCCTGGTTTCGTGGTTACAGGGGTGCCTGACGCCTCCCGTATGAGCTATCTTCTCGTTTTATGCTTGGTTCAACAGACCTGGTAGAAGCGCTACATGTGTCAAGCTTGCTTTCTGCTCTGAGGTCATACATGCTACCACTACACCACAGAGCCATCAGCTGAACTCCCATAGCAGAGTTTGTTATCAGTCTGTCCTATGCCTAGTGTTGTCATCCGGGCCTGTTTCGGGCTCGGGCCCCGGGCCGGGCCTGGCCCGATCCCGGCCCGGATCAAGATTCGATCGGATCGGCCCGGCCCGTGCCCGGATTTTTTTCGAGCCCGGCCCGAAACAGGCCCGGATTTTTCCCGGACCGTTTTCAGGCCTAATGGAAAATTGATATAAATGGAAAGAAAAACACCAAATTTTTACTGAGAATACTTGAATGAAACTAGAAGCATTCCACTTTAACTGAATTGAAAAGTATCAATGACTAGTATTTAGTATTAGTACTGATTTACCCCGTTAGAGCTCGATATACCGTTCTCGAATTATAGAAATAGATTTCATTCAAATGTTTTCAATGATACATACGGGAGATTGGTGATTGACGCATTAATTGATTGTATTACTCTTGATTGTATCAATTGGTTTATTCAGGCTACGTTATAAAACTCCGAGACAAACCGGAGACGTTAAAAGTAATGTACACTAAAGTTTGTTTAAGATTAAAAGGTATTGCTTCTAAGCTTATTTATTGTTTTTGCTTAATATGTTATTTTTACATTGATTTCCTATCATCATTCACGCTTATTATCAGCTAAAACCTACACTACACTTTTAAAATCATTTTCACCAATTTTAAACATTAGGGCCGGTTATGGGCCCGACAATCGACATCCGGGCCGTTCTCGGGCCTGTTTCGGGCTCGGGCTTCGGGCCGGGCCCGGCCCATATTTTTCTCTAACGTGACAACACTACCTATGCCTGCTTCCATTACAAAGTCAAATTGTCCAATGGACCAACAGTAAACACAGCTTTCTATCAAGACTCTGCTGACAACTTTATAAACGGTGACCTTTCAGGAAACAGTGATTTTGTAGAGTGTAGGTGGCTAAAATTGTTTGAAAATGACCATTCGTGTCGAAACTTTTTGTGCTGTCCAAACCAAACAACTACACAAAATTGAATTTCTTAGCAAAATTTGAATGAAACGGTAGGTGAAATAAACTGAAATGATGAACTGTGTCATATATTGATTATTTGTTAATAAATCTAAAATGAACTACAAGCCCTGATCCTTGGATGTGTAGGCCAGATCTTATCACAGACTGTAGAGCGGTCAGTTTAAAGCCTGCTGACTTAAACGTCTATGCCCTACTAGAAAGATACAAGATAATAGACGAAAGAAAGAAAGTTGTCACTACAGCACCACAGACCCGAAAAATTCGGGCCTGAGGTGAGGATCGAACCCACAACCTTCGGTTAACTAGACCGACGCTCTACCGATTGAGCCACCCAGACACAATCGAACCAAACTTAAGTTTGAATTCGTTCCCAAACTTTTAGAAACTAAATTTTGGTTCAACGGACCAGAGTTGGCAAATTATGTGGAATGGTTTAAGCAACTACGACGAGCTATCGCCTAATATATGAAATCAGTGATGATGATAAATCAAAAATCATTCATATCATTCAATATATCAATCAGTATGCAATTGCGCGAAAGCATCATCTAATTTTTCACTACAGTTGGGGATAGGTTTGTGATAGCTAATTCAAACACAGGTTTGGTTCGATTCTGCCTGGATGACTCAATCGGTAGAACGGCAGCTCAGATCTCCAAAGGTTGTGGCTTTGATCCCCACCTCAGACCCGAATTTTTCGGGACGGAGGAACCGTAGTGACACATCTTAGTCTCGTTCTTTTTTCATCAGTATATATTACAGTCAAAGTTCACTCATTATTCACCTAAATAATGCCTATGTAGCTAAAACTGAAACTGAAAGTGAACAGGCCGGCCTACAAATCACTACTTTCGCCAAATAGTTTCCTTATTTAGTTACCTTATTTTGTACCAGTACAGTGACCTTGATTGAGTCTTAAGGGGGGGCTACTATATGTTTGCCCCGACTTTGTCCGATTGGCACAAATACAGAGCATGGGTGTGGTCAAAACATTATCGGGTACCGAGATCTTAACCGCCTCCAGCGATGTGCAGCCGTCGCTTGTATGTGCCCGACCACCCATTTTGCAGAACTACCAACATAATTGGTTAAAGATTTAAAGATTTAAAGATTAAAGGCCCTAGCTTCAAAGTTACCATTTGGCATCATGATTTGCGAAATGTGTCCTCATCTGCAAACAAGGCGCTAATTTATTGCAAAAGGGATATCTGTAACAGCAGTTTAAATATTTTCAGTACTGGCTTTGATAGGACTACTTTCTATGTACAGAAATCGTTCAGCTAACAATTAAAAGATCAAGACAGACCGAATGAGCCACACCCAACGCGACCATATTTTGCTTAAACATCTAATTCACTTTTCAGATAGATTTTAGCCTTAAAATTGTATCCTGGATACTCCAAAATAGACCTGTCGCCGGAACAAAATTATCTGAGTGAGTGTAGTTTCGGTGTTTTTAAAAAGAGTTTCAGAGTGGTGGACAACCCCATTGTATCTCAGCATAAAGCGTTTAGCATGTTGTCACCATTTACGCCAATTTGAAGTAAGTGTACTGACAAATATTCTTACATTGAATTATGAAATAATTTTGAAGCTTTTTAATGTCTTCAATCTAACTAAATGCTCTTTAAACATAAACTGTTAGTCACATATTCTTTGGGCCCTTCTTCAAACTTTGCTTGCAACGTAAACCACAGGATGAATGCCTTGTATGTCTCGGATTAATTTCAAACACACAATACTTTTCTCAGATAAAGAATGCATGCTCTTGTAAAGCTCATTACAGTTGCGTTTGCATCGCAAATCCTAGGTTTGCCGAGGAAATAAATATAAATGACGTCATATAAATTAGTCGGAGACACTCGCATTAGGGTTGCCTATGCATCTTAAAAACTTACATTTCGATATTTAAAATGTTGTATGATATCTTCGAAATGCTGTAATGTTTACAACATTTATGCTCGCTGTACTACCACTATAAAACTTAGTTTATCTATATACTTTTTCTCAGGCTAAATAACACAGCTTTGACAAGTACAGAACTGTGTGCTTTTGCCATGTATGAGGCAGGATAGCAACATTAATCTCCTGACTGACAGCAAGTCTTGCTCATTTGCATATCTTGCCTGTTTCTATGCAAATTAAGAATGCATCTTATAAGGTGTCACTGTGGTTACATTCTCACTTCATTGTTTATTATTCTGACCGTTTCCTGCGTCCCTTTTCGACCACCTATTTTGGCTGCGATCTGCTCAGCGTAAGTTCACCTGCTTGCTTTGCGGTAACGTCTTTGTCTTACTTCATAGCACTAAACTGCCTCAGAGTTGAGGTGGCAAAAGCATCATTATCGCTACATTTTGGTTGCGATAATGTGTGCTTTTGCCATGTATGAGGCAGGATAGCAACATTAATCTCCTGACTGACAGCAAGTCTTGCTCATTTGCATATCTTGCCTGTTTCTATGCAAATTAAGAATGCATCATATAAGGTGTCACTGTGGTTCCTTTCTCACTTCATTGTTTGTTATTCTGACCGTTTCTTGCGTCCCTTTTCGACCACCTATTTTGGCTGCGATCTGCTCAGCTTAAGTTCATCTGCTTGCTTTGTGGTAACGTCTTCGTCTTTCTTCATAGCACTAAGCTGCCTCAGGGTTGAGGTGGCAAAAGCATCATTATCGCTACACTATGGTTGCGATAATGTGTGCTTTTGCTATGTATGAGGTGGGTAGTAAAATTCATCTACTGACTGACAGCAAGTCTTGCTCATTTGCATAATTTGCATTTTTCTATGCAAATTAAGAATGCATCATATATGGTGTCACTGTGGTTCCTTTCTCACTTCATTGTTTGTTATTCTGAACGTTTCTTGCGTCCCTTTTCGACCACCTATTTTGGCTGTCTACCCAACCCTCCCCCAACCTTACCTTCTGCAATTCGACTGTTTCAGACCATGAGTGATGACCACGCTCAGCGGCAACAGCTGCATGAACTAATAGAGCAAATCGGCCGGTCCAAGCAGGCTGTGCCTGAACCGTCAACTTGTCAGGGCGATCCCCCGCCCACTACTTCTTCGCACAAAACTCGCCACCACAAGTCCAAGCAAGCTCGCTGCTACTCTAGCTCCTCCACCGCCTCTAGCACTGATGACTCTAGCAGTTCTAGTTCGACGGATTCCAGTAGCAAAAAGAAGTGGAAGAAACGCACAAAGCCCAGTAAACTGCCGAAGGCTTCGGATACTAAATTTAACTATCCTAGCTCTCAAATGCAGTATGAGGTCTGTTGCTCTTTAATTCTTTTACTCCTACTAAATACTTTATTTCTTCCGTGTTCTATGTACTACTTTATTAACTTTCTCTATAACTGCCCTCGGCAATGCCTTTACGCTTATTGACAGGGTTTTTCTGTTCTTCTGAATGCAGTTATGTCACAGTTTTATTTTTCCAGATCAACGAGGAAGTCCTATTCTTGCTCCACGGCGCCAAGAAAAAGATGAAATCCAAAAAAGCGAAACGACTGGTTCGGAAGGCTGCCTCCAAGCTTGCCGATCGTCAGCAGACTCTGCTGATTGGCAACTCCTATGGTTGGGACGTGGTCCGCGCCATGGATAAAAGCAGTATCCTGAAATCGCTCCCTCCGGACAAGATGAAAACCCTTCAGAATGCCATCAAAGTGGTTAAGCCCAACCTTTCGTCAGCGTCTCAGCCGCCCAACCCGCCCTTTCGGCAGAGGGGAGCAGGCAACAGGGCAGCTCTGCTCCCCGGAAACCTTGGGAAATTCCCACGTAGCGGAAACGGCGCCGGGAAGTGCTTTGGCTGCGGAGCCTATGGTCATTTCAAACCACAATGCCCGTTCAATCCCTCTGGCTCCTGCACCGCCCCGCATAGCACTAAACTGCCTCAGAGTTGAGGTGGCAAAAGCATCATTATCGCTACATTTTGGTTGCGATAATGTGGGTATTTAGAAACTACCAAATCAAAATTTTCAATAAAAAGGGTATGGTAAGGCTGCGTATTTTTTGGTTCCACTTTGTAGAAACGCATGTTAGACAGTTTTCTGTAGAATGTTCGCGAAGAGAAATGCTTTGACCGCAGAATTACTGAAAAGAATTTTGCAAACAAAACGCAACTCTGCCAACTAAAAGGGACGTATACGTTTCCTATGCTGCAGGACAAATTGTGTAGTATGTAGACAAATATGCTAATTTTTCAAATTTGGAGCCTAATTTCGAATAGACTGATATTTGCGATATACGGTTGTTTTAGTTTTGATTCGAATCGATTCAAAAGTGTTTTGATGCGACTTTTGATTTGTGATCAATCGAACTGAATCAAATTGTTTAATTTTTCCCAGCAAAAAATTGAACTGAATCAAATTTAACTGAATTTTCAGAAGCCAAAATCGAACTGAATCAAATCAAAACTTTTGTCCAGGAATCAGTAATTTTGATTTTGATGCGATTTTGATTCACATTTTGATTCAGCAGAATATATGCTAAAAGCTTTCACTCAGCCTCATATGCACTATGAAAAATACTTTTTCCTACATGCATCTTTTCGAGTATATACTGTTGAACCTATTATTCTGTGCATTTAAGGTTTGTTTCTGCTCTGCATTAGGGCAGTGCTCACGGCAGAGATATATACCAGCAAAATCTTAACAAGGTATTTTTAGTTTGGAAGACTGTATTGACAGGCATTTACTTATTTACTTATTTACCTATTTTGAAAAATCAAAAGTCGCATCAAAATTCAGTTTTGGTAAAAACTGCATCAAAATCAAAACTTTTTCAACTTCGAAATTTCAAAATCGAACTGAATCAAATCAATTCATTTTCGGGTGTAGAAAATCGAACTGAATCAAATCTGACGATTTTTCACAGGCGAAAATCGAACTGAATCAAATCAAAACTTTTTAGGCCGCATCAATACAACCGTATTGCGAAATTTGAACATTTTGGGACCATAGAATGTTAAGTTTGACCTGTGCCTAGGCTATAACAGACAATGGAAAATATTCTTTCCGGTGTATTCTAAAAGCAAATGGTATAAGACTTTAAATTATTTTGTACTGCAAACCCGACTAAATTCTTGGCTTTGAGGCGATTATTACATTTGCCCCGTCGGTACATACTGGCATTTTTTGATTTGAGCATTTGGTTTAAGCATTTTTGTCTCCGACTTGCACGAAGCTTGCACATTTTATTTGTGCTAATTGCTGGAGATTCCACAAGATTTAATTAGGTGATTCATGTTGCAACAAAAATCTATACGCTAGACTTTCTGGCATTTGTCGGAAATGTAAGCAACAATTGATGGTATCGAAATGAAGTTTACCAACAAAAGTTTGTATTAAATGATGATATCTGGAATTAAACGTTTTGTAAAACTTTGCTTTGCACTAAATGATTTTATCAGTAGCTGCTGAGTTTTTATACGCGCAAAGTACGGCAGAGCAAATGAGGTTATTAATCCCTGTCGCGCCTGTGGGCGCGACAGGAAAAATACTGGATGGCTGTATCCTATCTGCATATAATGCAATTGATCTTCAAAAATAAAGTTTCGCCAAAAACATTTATGAATTCTTGGTTAACGAAAACAAAATTTTAATTCTGCTGCAAGTTACAAAATTGTAATTTGTGCATATACAGAGGCCCTATAGGTGTACCCTTTTGTACCAAGTGGTAGAAAATTCTGCCGACTGAAACGTTTTTATGTCAACTTGAAGCTTCAAAAATATGCCAAAATCGCTATTTTTGGGCAAAAGACCCCCAAATAAAAAAACCATTTTTGAAATTGAGAATTCTTGAGCCATTTGAACTAAAAAATAAGTTAATTCAAAATAATAATAATTTGAAATAAAAACTAACTAAAATACAGCCTCAAAAACTTCAGCTCGATTAGTAACGGTTTGCATCTACGTTTGCTTCTACGGCAGCAGAAAGCTTCTACACAGGATCCGACAGACTGCAAATGGTGATTTTAGTCGGAAAAAATTCTTAACATTTGGCACAGATGAGTACCCTATAAAGGCCTACATGCCAAATTACAGCCTTATAGCTTGCACCAGAATTAAATTTTTTCTTAGCCAATAATTTATAAATTTTTGGCGAAGCTTTAATTTTGGCGATCAATTGTATTGGATACAGATAAGATACAGCCATCCAGTATTTTTTGCAGATGGGGACACATAAATTCGCAAAGCATAACGCCAAATGGTAACTTTGAAGCTAAATATTTAGCATTAATTGATGCATACAATTACTCCTGGTTACCTATGTATAACAGATAAAATCAAGTAGTATCCTTTTTCTGAAGACCGGCCGGCCGGCCGGATTGTCGGCATTGTGGGCCGGTCGGCCGGGTTTTCCTCGGCCGGCCAACAACTTTAGTCTCGGCCACATACACGGCTGGAGGAGGCGAATATGGCCTCAGTACCCGATATTTTTTGACCACAACCATTCTCTATATCTGTGCCAAAAAGCAGGCCAATCGGACAGCGTCGGGGCAAACCTATAGTAGCCCCCCTTCCCTACTTGGGTCTAGAATTTTCCTGTTGTTGTTGTTGTTCATTTCCGGGCTACATCAGCTTAGAAAAGCTACAAGAGGGCACTTCGGCATCTACTGGCCCAGCACACGTCTTTGCATAGTCAGGTCCACACATCGGAGAATCCGGGATGGAAATGATGTGGGGGATTGGACCCAACCGCTCGGTAGCATAATTTGAGGACTCCAGATGCTCCAGTGTTAATCCAACACAGCCGTGTTCCCGGGAGTTTGGAACCCATTTGCGCCGTTGACCAGACGGATGCCAAGGGGCACCTGTGGGGATCTCCATTTGATGGGGTCCGTGTCCATCGGATTTCCCACGGAGGTGGTTCCAAGCCCCCCTAGAATTTTCCTCACCGATTTCGTCAAGGAATAAAAAAGTTAGAGTCGTTAAGAATTTCTAATTCCTATTGAACATGGTCCAAAATAGGAACTTTAGATTTTCAGTTTCTGGCAACGATAACTTACACAAATCAAAACCGTTCGAGACGTTCTAGCTCATTTTGTAGCTGAATGCAAGATCTAAGACTTGACGAAGAGCATTTTTCATTTCTAACTGTTGTAGTAATGGTTTCTGTCAGGTAACCCCAAAAAGTATCCAAAATGTGACATTGTTCGAAACCGTTCTAACTTTAAAAATATGCACAATATCAATCGATAGTTTTTCATTTCTAAACAACTTGTCTTCTTAACACAAACGTCCATTTTGTGGCTGTTTGAGGTTATCGGTCAAAACCCATATTCTCGTTGTCTCGCAGAAAGTATTACTACAAAAGCTAGAAACCGAATTTTGAAAACACATTTTGACAAGTTTTAGATATTGCATTTACATAGCTGTAAATTGAGCTATAGAACGTTTCGAATGGTTTCGATAGGCCTGAAGTTCAGATTTTGGACCGTTTTTAATATGGATTGTAAATTTTCAATGACTAACTTTTTATTCCTGGAAGAAAATCGTCTTGAATTTCAATGGAATTGTGTAGGGCCCTAGGGAGTGGAGTATTAATGGGTACAATTTAAGCGAAGTCGGTGAAAGTAGAATTTTTCACCTAAGGAGACTCCCTTTGATTAGCAAAGCTGTATCATTTTATCGTAACTAGTAAGGTAATAATATATGGCAGATTTCAGGCAGTTTTTAATCTTCACGTTCTCAGGCTCACTGTGCCTAGAAATCTGCTTAAGGTGTTGGTATCCTTTTGTGCAGTGCTTTTGTGGTGATTTTTTTAAAACGCTATAACTTTCGCATTGTTGGGAGTTGCAAAGAGCTTTATACATAGTTTTAAAGCTTATTATCTGTACATTCACATGAGCTTACAGAAGGGGCAAAATTAGCAAAAAAAGCAGAAATTTTCTGACAAGCTGACATCTAACAGGATGAATATAGACCAAACGTTTTTGAACATCGATTTCTTAAAACTGAAGAATCGACCAAAAGTTCTTTTTGTGCCATGATATGAAGGACATATGGGCCGCGGGACGTTTTTTGGATTTGGCTCAGCAGGTCTTAACGGTCGAGAAAATCGGCCAAATGCACAGTAACACGAAATTTCGCATCATTGCATTGAGTTTGCTTGCTTCTCAATATGTTTTAGAACAAACCAAGAAAATCGTCCTTCCGCAGAAGGGCGAATTTCGATCCTGCGAAAAATCTCCGGAAACCGTCGAGTTGTTTTTGAGAAATCGATGTTCTAAACAAAATAATCGCAGTTTTGCCAAAATGGTTTTTCGGCCAAATCTCCAGCTGAAAGCAATAAAGTCCGGCTAATAGGCATTCAGAAAATGTGCATTTGGACGATGTATCGATTGAGTATAACTAAGCAAATTTTGTCCTAAACATGTGGCAGTAATTTTGACAAAACTGATTTCCTTGAAAACGACCATTTTTTGACCCTAAAAACAGTTTTTTGCTTATACTGACTTAACCACTGGAGATAGCTCAAAGGTTGTAAGAGTAAAAATGTTCATTATCGAGTCCTCTTTCCAGGCATACCAACCAATCCCGTGTCTTGTCTACCTACTGGGAGCTTAGGGCAAAAAACCAAAACTTTCTTATCTTTTGGCCTAAGAATATGGGACTGGTCCTAAAATGTTAAAGGGCACGGAAATAGGTTATTTCGTAAGTTTTAGCCCTTTGCGTAAAGGATTAAAGCCGTAGGAGTAAAAAATACCATACCCGAAAGGAAACCAGCACGTTAAGGGGGGGGTCCATTTTTGGACCATTTTTTCGACTTTCTCCGATCTCGGTGATTTTCACATGTTTTATTGTCCAAATGGTATATTTCAACGAGTTTTTAAAATTAAAGTCGTAACTCTTACGGTTGTCCAGTAATTTCACCTCAAAGTTGAGAATTTATGTGTTAAACATAGGAAATTTAAAAAGTTGTCATTTTTCCGCGTGCGCCAAAAAATCTCCTGACAAACGTTGATGAATCTGGACAAATTATACATTAAAATAATGCTAAAATGTTGAACTGCGATACCCTGGAATTAGAATCTTAATTTAGGCCTTTAAAGTTTTTTAATTAATTTTTAAAGGATTAAAATTTAACGTGATGTTAAAATCGTGTTAAATTTTAATCCTTCGAAAATTAATTAAAAAATTTTAAAGGCCTAAATTAAAATTCTAATTCCAAGATACCGCAGTTTAACATATTTCAGCGTTATTTTAAATTATAACTTGTCCAGATTCATCAACGTTTGTTGGGAGAATTTTTTGGCGCACGCGAAAAAAGAACAACTTTTTAAATTTCCTATGTTTAACACATGAATTCTCAACTTTGAGGTGAAATTACTCGGCAACCGTAGAGTTACGACTTTAATTTTAAAAACTCGTTGAAATATACCGTTTGGACAATAAAATAATGTGAAAATCAGCGATATCGGAGAAAGTCGAAAAAAACGGCCCAAAAATGGACCCCCCCTTAAATTTACATCTTTATTGTTGTCCCTCTTTATTAAGCATGAAAATGGTATCAATGAATGGATTTTCAGGTTTTAATTTTTATAAAGCTGTTTCCAGCGATTAAATTAAACAAAAAAGTAGAGCTTAGCTCCTCTAATTTGCTGGTTTGATCAAATGACGTTAACTTTGATCTGTTTAGAAAAAGTTTCTATTTTCGTATTAATATTAAGGTAATATAAAACCTGTTAACCAAACTTCCTTTCAGGCATTTACTGAAAATACGGCAACTGAATAAATATGACAAAGTCAACAATAAAGGGATTAACAAAACAAGAACGTCTGTAAATAATAGAATAGTAACTCCGAATTGGATATTTAAATGCAATAATAGAATCAGTTAAAACGATGTAATTAAATAATCATTGTCCGTAGGTTATATTCAAGAATTAACACTTTAACAGTAGGTTAAATCTAAACCCTGATTAGTTAATGTTTGACATTGGCATTTCTGCGTTTGCACAGAAAAATATTGAAAAACAAAAATTCAAAATTTAATTTAAATTCAATTTAAACAATTTAAATTCTCTATGCCAACCAACGTCAAACCGTACCAATCAGAATTCTGAGTTCCGAATTTTTAGGACAGTTTCATGTTATAGACCTGAACAACCTCTCGGGTCTTACAGAGGGCAAAGATTTTGCCCTCAAAAACTCGCAAGGAGATCAGTTCCCGATCTCCCACACAGCAAACGGTTTCCGAAGTCCCCGATCCCATATGGGCCGCCACAATTTTGCCCTCCTTCCAGAATCCAATTACCAGGGTATCGGCGTTGACGTCCAGACAGACCGGCATATCCAGGGTCAGTTCCTTATTTCCCAGTTCGGCAAATCCGGAAATGGCAAACGAATCCCGTTTCAGAGACAGGGTTTTGATTTTCCGGTTTTTCATATCCGGAATCGAGATGACATAGTCTGTGTCAGTCAATTTTGCCGCACTGCGACGAAAGGTAGCCTCCTTCTCCGAAACCAGCTGTTTCCACTCCCCAGTGGTTATGTCACAAATGTGGACCAGCGAGAGCTTATCGTCCCCATATGACAGGATCACGTGATGTGGATCAAGCCACGTGACCCACCGATACCAGCTGTTGGCCACGTGCGGCTCCGTGGGGCAGGGGATTGCCCGGTCCACCTGGAGAGTCACGGGGTCAACGATGGCCACAGTCCATCGGACGTACTCCTCCAGTGTCGTGGCTGCGACCATTTTCGTCAACGGCTCGTAGCTGAGTGACACGATTTGTTGGTTGCCGACTGGCGGCAGGCAGCCAACAAATTTGATGTCTTCCATATCGGTCAGGTCAAATTTCAGAACTCCCTCGCCTGTGCTGCTGACCAGAAGGGCTTTCTTGTCCGGAAGGATGCACAGGTCGCAGGGTTCTGAAATTTTACCCGAACCGATGTACTTGACCACTGACTGTGGTTGACGTTTGGCTCGAAGGTTGAAATTCGGTGCGAAGGCTGAGAATCGATCCACGCGAATAAACTGACCGATCACTTCTTCGATTGGCGGCGGCGCGAAGACTGGACCCTCCTTCGGCAGAGGGTCCAGGAATTTCGCCGGCGGCTGTTTGACCGACCGGATGTTCTGGAACATTTCGATGAACTTCAGCGGTTTCTTCTCGCTTTTGTCGCTCTTCTCGCCAGAATCGGCACCTTCCGCTCCCGCGGGAGGTGCTTCCGCTGCACCTTCCGCAGGAGGTGCCGGTGTGGGCGCAGCAGGCGTGGTTTCGCCAGCTTTCGGCGTAACCTCAGCGCGCGAGGTGATACCGAAAGTCTGGCGAAACCAATGCTTTTGTTCGGCGAATTTCTGCAAACGAAGACCGAGGTCGTCGTCTAGCTTCGCCAGAATTTGCTGCTCCAGTCGGGATAGATATTCGCTGACGAATTTCTTCTGAATTTCGGTCAGATTCGAGTGCAGCGACGCGTAGCGCTGCAGCTGCGAATGACAGAAACTGGCCGGACCCTGAATTGCGTTCGGGTTCAGCGTGTGTTCCTTGTGATGGTCTTCGGCGCATTTTCTGAAAAATAAAAAGTAAAATTAGTAAATAGTTTTTGGAAAAAACTAAAATTAAAATTGCTTGACCATATTAAATTCTAGATGCATAGAAGTCATAATGAATTAACTTGCATTTCTCTCTCAGCATTCGTAGAAAAAGATTGGGAGGTTAGTAATTCGATTCTCAACGAAGTCAAATTGTTCAATCAGATTTGCTAAACTTTTGACTTTTCGACGGAAGCCCAGAATATGTTCCTATACTAAATTTTAAATTTGGTAATTTATATTAGAGTTAGGCATGGGAAAAGGAATGGATGAAACATTTTAAAAGAAATTCAATTATAAATCTTGAAAGTTTGAAATAGAATTTCCTAACTAAAAATCATTTAAATACTATATTAGCACTGACTTATGGAAATCTGCAAGTTGACCAAATTTAAATCGAATTAAAAGATGAATGACGTGAATTTAGTTTAAATTTGAAAGTGACATAACTTAATTTAAATTAGGTAGATGTCCTTTTTTAAAAATCACTAGCAAATTTTCAGGTAGTTTTACAAAACAAGTGAGCGTGGATGATTTGGCGTCGTTGCGGCGGAATAATTAGCGATAATAATAAGGTAAAAAACGAGCACTTAAATTTAAATCCAATTCTCCTATTTTTTGCACTTGAACTCAGTTGTTTTCATTTTCCTCTTATTAAACCGCAATAGTTTCGACATTGGAATTGGGAGGATTGAGAAGTTTCAAAGCATTTGATTCAGACTGGATAGCTTTTTTGAGATCTTTGATCAAAGTCCACTCTAAGGTATATGCTAGGTCTAAAGCTGAGCACCTTTTTTAAGTCAGATTAAGCTACATTTAAACCCAGGGGCCAGTTTCATAAAAATGTTCTCGAGTTCTAGAGTTTAGTAGCTAAACTACGCTGGAAGTTTTCGAGATCTGCAAGTCGCATTGCAAGTCACGCTGAAAAAGTTCTCCAGTTCTCGAGTCAAGTCCTCTGGTCGATTTTGACCAGAGAAATTTTTGCCAACTTGAGACGTACTCGAGAAATTTTTGTAAATTTAAATTGATAAATAGTTTCTTCCTACTTCAATAGTTTGCTCAGTTGACTAAATAAATCATCATAAAATTGTCCGGAGATATATTTACATATAATTTCTATTACGGAAGAAGTTGTTGTCACTGAAACCGACCACTCGAGAACTTGAGAACTCGAGAACTCGAGAAGGTTCTTTATGAAACTGGCCCCAGGATTAATTGAGACAGGCTCGAGAAGATCCGATCAGAAAGAATTTAGTTTCGTTTCCAGTTTGGTTACAGGAGCTCAGATGAATGAAGTGGACAGAGCAGCAATTCGTTGGTCGGAGGTTCGAATCCCAATTCAGCCTTGACTTGTTTTCTGGAGCTTAGTCACAATGTCTTCTTTTAGTATCTTTCTATTTTTTCTTTACTCAGTAGTTCGATTTGAGCCAAGTCAATACAGTTAATCAAATAGACATGTGAACAATTAATGTCATTAATTCAACAAATTAGACACATTAGTTAGTACAGGCTGAACTGACAAATGAATAATAAAATTGATTAAATCCTTAAATAAAATCCATTTGTGATAAACAGTGACAGAGCCTCAATTAAACATTATGTTTTGAGTGAAATTTTTTAAACGTAAAACATACTACCTCAAATCTCAATAAAAGCCAAACCAAATTTTAACGACATTTAATTAATTAAGTACTCCAATTAACTACAGTTTATTACTACCTACTTGCAAGCCAACGTCAGACAGCCTTCACACCAAACATGTTCGGCAAGATCCTTC
Organism: Trissonchulus latispiculum; assembly: GCA_030248195.1. Taxonomy (NCBI): domain Eukaryota; kingdom Metazoa; phylum Nematoda; class Enoplea; order Enoplida; family Ironidae; genus Trissonchulus; species Trissonchulus latispiculum. The sequence continues at coordinate 64,052 of JASAND010002082.1, read as the reverse complement.
TTCTGGTTACAGGCAGAGCAGGTCACTTCGCCGCCAAATCGATTCGGCAAATCCGAAATCCCGAAAGCCGGCAACTGGACATCGGCTCGGCAGACGGGGCACTTGACCTCTGACCCGGATTTGATCTGACCCAAACACCCTTCGCAGAAGGCATGCTGACAGCTCAGGGATTTGAGACTCGAAAATTCCTGATGACAAACGGGACATTCAAGCATTTTGGGGGGAAGAGGAAAAAAGTTTGTTCCAAACACACACTCAAAGGGGGCCAACTTCACAGAAGTTGTGTAAAGGCTGACGTTGCAGACAAAACTTAAGGTTTAGCTTTTCTCTAGCGCTACAAATTGGAGCTTGCAGTCAATTGCAGTCAGTTGCAGAAACTGCAGAAATTGCAGCTAAGATGCCGCTCCTCTTTAATGCTGGGGTGTAGGAGTGTGCCCAGCTTGCTGTTTGCAATGAATTGCAGCTGTGCAGAGTGCAATAGAAATGTTCAGCGGTTTAGGGGTTTGCTACAAAGCTGAAAGAAAGTGCTAATATGTGAGGGAGAATTTTAAATGATGAAAATATAGAAGATTTGATGGGAAACCGTTTTGTTTTACAAATATTACTTATTGAGCTCGAAATACGATGGGTGTTGTTCACCGGCCCAATTTTTCGTGGGCCGGCCGGCGCCGGTGTCGTGAAATATTTGGTCCCCCCAAATATTTGTTCCCCCTATAAGCTGAAATATTTGTTCCCCCTAAATATTCGTTCCCCCCTCGGAGCGATAGGCTGAAATATTTGTTCCTCAAAATATTTGTTCCCCTTGAAATATTTGGTCCCCCTATAGGCTGAAATATTTGTTCCCCCTGAATAATTGCTTCATTGAAATATTTGGCCCCCCCCCCCCTAAATTCAGTTAGTGGCATTTTTTCGAGGATAAGTTCCAAACTCTATCAAGCTAGTGAAAAGATGAAATCGATAAATAAAAAGTTTTGAACATCGATTTCTCAAAACTGTAGAATCGGTAAACATTTCTTCTTGCGGCATGATATGAGACATGTGGGCCGAGGGTCATTTTTTGGATTTGACTCAACAAGTCCGTCTACTTCCATCTGTCAGGATCGTATTCGTCAGAATTTCATTAGTCAAAATTTCGTTAGTTAGAATTTCATTATATAGCCAGAATTTAAATTTTGAAATAATATAAGTTGAACTTTCATTTACCAGAATTTCATAAGTCAGAATTTCATTAGTCAGAATTTCGTTTGTCAGAATTTTATTTTCCTACTTTCGTCAAAGTTTTGCACGTTGCTGCACAATCTTAGGGCTTTTTCCGATAAAGTAGGATAGAGTAGAGCTAAAATTAACTCTTTTGTAAGTTTTAACACTTCCCAAAAAGACCCTTGATGATTTGCGCCATACCAAGAGTTCATAATCCAACAGTTATTACGTGCTCTTGGCCATTCTTATTATATATTTTAGGATTTGAACGAAACAGCCTATCGTCATTTCCTGTCTGTAAGATTAGGTAGGTGTAGGGGAAACCAACCCAGTTGTTGCGGAACCCTTTTGAAAAGAGAATTTTGCTCGTAGCTGGTAGTACCTACAGCAGTCGACTGGAGGCCATTTTACAGAATTATCATCAAGATCAGCCATTTTGTTAGACTTTGCGCCAGGAAGAAAATTGCTTGTTTGCAAAATTCTGACAAACAAAATTCTGACTAATGAAATTCTGACTAATGAAAGTTTGAAAAGTTAGATTCTGACTAATGAAATTCTGACAAATGAAGATAAATCAACAAGTCCCAATACTCCAGAAAATCCGGCAAATGTGCGATGACTTGAAATTTCGCAATTTTATGTTCAGTTTTCTCACAACTGGAGTTGTTTTAGCTCAAACCGAGAAAAATGTACCATCCGCAATAGTGCGCATTTTTATTCTGCCAAAAATCAAACGAATCCATTGGGTAGGTTCTGAGAAATCGATGTTCAAAATAAAATAATCACAGTTTTGGTAAATGGTTTTTCCGTGAATTCTCTAGCTTAAAGGAGCGAACTTCAGCGAATAGGCATTAATAAAATGAGCAATTAGACGGTGTACCGATTGAGTATAAATAAGCCAAAATTTTTCTGTAAGATTTGGCAGATATTTTGAAAAATCTAATTTCTTCCAAAATCGCCGTTTTTTGACCCCAAAAATCGTTTTTGGTTTATGGCTTTGGCCTTAATCACTAGAGATAGCTCAAGGTTTGTAAAAGCAAAAATGTTCACTTTGGTGCACTCTTTTCAGCCATAGTAATCAATCCGGTTTATCGACTACCTACTGAGAGATAATAGCAAAAATAAAAAAATTTCTTATCTTTGCACCTAAAAATGCGGGACTGGTCGCAGAATGTTAAAGAACACTAAAACAATTATAGATTTCTAGTTATTATCAGAGTTCGATCACATTCTTCACGTTACCTCATAAATAACCTTATCAAGAATCGCTGAGCATGCGGTTCCAATTTTCATTTGACAGAGATGTCTCGTCATGAGATCCAATTCTGATATTAGTTCGCCATTATCATCTTTTCACTAGTTTGATAGAGTTTGGAACTTATTCTCGAAAAAATGCCACTAACTGAATTTAGGGGGGGCCAAATATTTCAATGAAGCAATTATTCAGGGGAGAACAAATATTTCAGCCTATAGGGGACCACATATTTCAAGGGGAACAAATATTTTGAGGAACAAATATTTCAGCCTATCGCTCCGAGGGGGGAACGAATATTTAGGGGGAACAAATATTTCAGCTTATAGGGGGAACAAATATTTGGGGGGACCAAATATTTCACGACACCGGCCGGCCCAGCTCGCGGCCGGCCGGTGGCCGCCGGCACAGAACCGGTCGACCAGCCGGCGGCCGCCGGCCCAACAACGGCCGGCCGGCCGGCCGGTGCAAATTTTCGCGGGCTTATACAAAATACAAATAAAAATTAAGATTTTTGATAGTTTTCAAGGCAGATTTTAGCAATTTTAATTCGATAAGCTGCAGAAATTGTCACTGGCCGGTCTGTAGCTTCACATTTGACCGGCCGGTTTGTCACCGGCCGGCCGGCCGGCCTGTGTCTGACCGGCCGGCCTGTTCTCGGCCCGGCCGGCCCACTCTGTACCTGGGCCGGCCGGCGGCCGGCCGCCAGCCAGCCGGTCTAGACTGGGCCGGTGCACAACACTCGGCTTTATGATACTGCAACAATGTTTAAGTTTTCACTGCTAATGTCCAGATCAGTACAATTTTAGTTTTTGGTAATCCTATCACGTTTTATTCTATTTATTTTATCTAATGCTCTTTTAGTTTATCCGATTTTAAGTATTACATATTTAGTTTTCTTCTGGAAACGGCCACCCGCCTGGAAGATGTTTTGTTTGGCTGATAACAACAAGAGTACATAATATAAAATATATTAAATATATATATGTATATATATGTATATATGTATATATATATATATATATGTATATATATGTATATATATATATATATATATATATATATATATGTATCTCTATTATGTACTCTTGATAACAATCAGGATGTTTATCTTTGTTTACCCATACCAAATTATATTTTATCAGCAAACTATGCAGCATGCCAAATTGTTACATTTGCTACCAGCAAACACTACTATCTACCAAATTATTTACTTTTCCCAGCCCCCCCTCCCTTTTGAAAGTTGGCCCAATCCAAAGCATAGTCAGTCATCAATCAGTCTTAGTAGTCGTGCAGTCCTTACCGTTCCTATTCTGTTTTCCAAGTTTAGCAAGCGCTACCCTTGCCTGCCTGATTAAGATCCAACAATCAGTCTTACTGTAAGTTAATTCCCCATTTCAGATTGCAGCCGTACTATCCATACTTTTCAGTAAAATAAATTACATTTAATTACGACGAGTAATCTGATTTGTTACAAGCTTCTCTACCGCCTAGGCTTACAGCATATATTAATCGCTGAGCAGAGTTAAGGAGGGGGTCCACCTTGAAAAATTTTATGGCCACAGATTCTGCTCATTTCCACACAAAAGTTTGTCACACATGTCCTGCACACCGAGTTAAAATTTTGAGTAGTTTCGTTCAGTACGTAATGAGTAGTCGGCGATTAATTTCATGCTTTTTGAAAATGGGTGAAAGGGTTGCGCCGTAGCAAATAAGGGCAATTTACACCTGAACATCCTTGAGAATGGAGCTCCATTCGGTTATATGTTTGATAACTGATGTAAACAAAGGACTATGGGTAACTTTTAATGGCAAAAGTCTACTTTATGGTTTTATTAAGTGATTTTAGCCAATAGCACAGGCGCTCAAAAGCCTTGACCGCGACAATCATTTAGAGTCTGATAACTTGAATTTGGCGCATTTGTGGGCTATGGTCTAAGATGAAAAAATATTTCTGACAATGATAGCTTTCGATTGATATAAAACTTAACGTATTTCAAAAAATTTGAAAAATAGCAATTTTTGAGATTATGGTTGTTAGACCCTCACGTTTGGTTCCTGCGACCATGCAAATAGCGCCAGTGATGCACCGTGTAGTGGTACCGTCATAAAACAAAAGTACATTATTGCACCTCATGAACTTTGAACATTTTGTGCCCTGCAATATGTGAAAATGTTGATTTTATTTTAAAATACAAGAGGATCTAAGTGATTCAGCAACGTCGAAAATCTCTGACTGCTAGCTTGTTACTATAATGGTCGAGCCCCAATTTTGACGACACCCAACATAAATACTTGAAAATGTCTCGCAGGTGTTTGGTTTGATGAAATCACCCACTTTTGGCATTAGCAAGCACAGAAGTATTGGACAACATACCCATGGAAATAGCCTTCGTGTGCCTCTAACGGTTTGGCTTAGGCTTGACGAGCCTTCGAAAATTTGAAAAATTTAGAATCCGAATCAATAATTTAAATTTTGTGCGAACTGGAAGCTAAACACTGGTTTAGACATACAGCCCATAGATCGGTGAAAATTTGCCAAATATAAAGGAGCTGTGATTTGTGTGAGCTGTGACACCTGATCAGTTGTTGCGTTAGCGCTGACGACATTGTAAAAAGTAAGCATCCTAACTCCGCTGACAAGCCACTAAATAATTACACTTTACCGAACCGTTTTCATTTAATAACGTATGTTAGTTCACTTGTACTTTTGTTGCAATGTACAGTAGGGCGGTGATGCCCTACTGTCATATTTTATTATTATCTAAACAGATTCTCCATTCAAAATTAGTCCTAACTTATGTATCTTGTTTTTGTCAAAATCGCCCCGATAGTTCACAATTTGGATTTGAAATATTGTAATTGTATGTCTTTTTGCAAAGATAGATCAGCAATTTGTCATTTTGGTTTCGAAATTCTCTCAAAAGTCTCATCTAAAATTTGATTGGCTGGGCAAGTCACGTGTGATCGCGTGATTGCACGTTCTCTGATTACTTTTAAAAAGCCCAGTCAGTCTTAGTTTTGCGCTTATACTGGTCGGTTGCTTTTAGTCTGCTATTTTCTCTCTCAAAATTTATAGTGTTTGCTTTACCGGCTTGGTTGGGGCCCTCAGCGCATTCGAAATCCGGGTTAGGATAGTAGAGTTGTCTTCAGTCTGGAGATAGACTGAAGGGGGCCTCCGCCTATACAATTCTGGTCTGGTATACAATTTTATGGTCTTGTTCATGCCCTATTTTGCGCTATTTATGGTAATTTCTATGCCTATCTTTGGATTCATTCTGTAAGTATAAAGGTTTTCTTATTGTCAACTCATATACGCCCCCTCCAATTTTATATTAAATATTGTAATACGGCCACTTGGCCTTGTGTAATTTAGCTAAGTTTAGTCACTTTAGTTCGGTAAGTAGGGATTTTAGGACTTAGATTAGGGGTCTGTCAGTGGGGTTGAGCTTAAGTTTCACGATTCTCGGATGTTTCCAATTGGCGAGACTTGTCGAGGTCGGCCTGGAAATCATCTCCAGTCCAGGTTGCGTATCCAGCCTAAAGCGCACAGCACCCCAGTAAAGTGTGTTGGTCGCCCATCTATCTATCCTTTGGGGCCAAAACTTTACAGCAAGAATGAAATGAAATTCAAATGGGGTGTCGACTCCAGCGGTTTCGTCTGACTATTGAGTCAGAAGCCTAGAAAATGCCAGAATTGAGAAAAGTTTAATTTAGTCAAGGAGTTGGATCTCTAACTTTATCCCCCCATAATAAAAGTTGGTCAACTTCAAAGGCTTATTGCAAAAGATCAACAGAACTTTTGAGCATGATTTATACATCGTTGGAATGCTCGAGATGTGCTCTATTTAATGGTGTAAAGCAGTTTGCTGTTAAGTGCTGCTATAAAAAGTTAAGCCTTAACAGACTATCAAAGTTACTGCTTTTTGCAATTTTTGCTAGTCTTTTATGCTTAACTTTTTATAGCAGCACTTAACAGCAAACTGCTTTACACCATTAAATAGAGCACATCTCGAGCATTCCAACGATGTATAAAGCATGCTCAAAAGTTCTGTTGATCTCTTGCAATAAGCCTTTGAAGTGGACGAACTTTTGTTGGGGGGGGCATAAAGTTAAAGAGATCCAAGGAGGTACCCCAAGGTACCCCAGAAATTGAAAAAATCAAATTTTTTGAAATTAAAAGTTTTTGAGATATTTGAACTCAGCGTGGTTGAAAACACACCCACAAACGATTTCAGCTCGAGTAGCGGTTTGCGACTTCCATGGCTGCAGAAAGCCTCTACACAGGATCCGACAGACTGATAATGGCGATTTTGGCAATTTTTCAAGATTAAAGTTGACATAAAACTTTTTTCACGCAGCAGAATTTCTTGCCATTTGGCACAATTGAGGACTCCTATAGGGCCTCTGTATATGCCAAATTACAGCCTTATAGCTCGCATCAGTAGTAAAATTTTCCTTTCGTTAGCCAAAAATTTTCGAATTTTTGTCGAAACCTCAGCTTTGACGAGTAATTCCCTTAGATGCAGATAAGATACAAACGTCTAGTATTTTTCTGCAGATAAGGGCACAAGTGCCAAGTCATATTGGCCAATGACAAGCTTGAAGCTAGGGTCTTGCAGCCAACAGAGATTTCTCATTAATTATGTTGGTAGTTGTGAAAAAGGGGGGGGGGTCGGGCACATAAACGCGACATCTGCACATGGCTGGAAGGCAGTTAAGAACCAACGACCAAGTATTTTATGACCACACCCATGCTCTTTAACTTCGCTTAAAAGTAGGCCAATCGGACAAATTCCGACCGACCAATCGGGGCACCATCATTTCCCATTTTAGTCGCACCCCCTTAAGACTGAAATCGGAAATTTTGTATTATAGTGCGCAATTAGCTAGGAAGCCTGTGACTTTGCACAAAAACTCCCATGTAGCTGTTGCATTGCATTGCATTTTTCATTTTCATTAATTTGAATAAAAACTGACTGAGCAGTAGAAACATCGTCACAGTACGTAGAAAACACGCTGCGGATTTCGGAAACGCCAGGCATTCGCAGCCAGGTAACAGATATAGCTAGCTTAGAAAAATGATAGGTAGGTAAGTGATAATTAAGATTGTGCATGGTAAATGGATTCGATGGTTTTCCGGCTCATACTATGTGTGCTTTAGCTAAAAGGAGATTGAACTGTGTGGATGACCCATGTTTGCATCATCGTGTCCAGATTTCATCCGGCTGCACAAAACCCATTCACTCGAGTCCCATCAGTTGGTTACCCTGCCTAATTTCAACTAAGTCTTCCTTAAAATTCTCTTTTGCTTCTCGGCTGTGGATGCATTTTGGGTAGAAAATACAGCTGTATAGAAATAGCGATACTGCTGTGTTCTAACATGTTTAGAACATAACTCATCTGGACGTTGCACTTAAAAGACTGATTTTTCCTTCGTATTCCCTGTATTGCATCCAAAAATTTTCCTGCACAAAAACTTTTAACTAGGAAGTTAAGCTCTTCCTGTGCAACATGCTAATATTCATTTATTTCATTATTATAATCAATTAGTTTTTGAATTGTTTCGTCGTCGTCCGTTGTGGTAGCCAATAATGGTTTGCATTGGCAACTGAAATAAGAAATGCACAAAACATGAACACAACAATTCAAACGCCCCCTCGCCCACCCACCCCTGGGGGAGGCGGAAGCGGAGTGGGGGTTGGAATTTTACAGCATAATCCAGCCTGTTTATACTGTCGTTTATGTTATTGTTGCAGTAACAGTTCTTTACCATTACAAAATAGATAAAAAACAAGGTAAGTTGTTTACTTATTTGTTTTCCATCTAAAGATCACTCAATATCCAAAAGTAAATTACCACAACCACACTGACCAGTTCGCTCGTTCTAAAAACAAAAATATTGATGACACAACTCAATAACTGTAAATTTATAGTTTAGATGCGCTCAGCGCCCCTGTTTCCTGTTTTGGATCCTGTGATTATTATCCATGATTTAAGCCATTTAAGCCTTTGTCCGAATTTCCGCAATTACCTTTTCCACCAATTGCCAATGAATATTAATACACTTTTTCGAAATTTTGAAGTCAGTATAACCGCAAATATAGAACAATCGAAGGGGCAGCGCTTGCTTCCGCATAAACCTTGCTTCCGGATGTGCTAACGACGGACATGCATTCAGTGGTTAGCAGGGAGGACAAATTAAGATCAATGACAGAGTATGCCAATTTATGACTTTATGACAATGAAGACTGGTTAAATCATGCTCGTCAACAAACAGTACTTTTGACACAACAACACCTGTCACTAGTAATCCAAGCAGGGTCCCCGGCTATACAACCACCAGACAGTTTACGGACACAACACGAAGTCCAACGTCGGTTACGCAGAGAAAATAAAAAAGAAATTGTAAAGTAGTTGTGAACCTACTACCACTACCTCCACCACCACTACTACTACTACTTGCAACGGGTGACGACGGCTACGAAAAATAGGAGAGAACGAAACCAACCATGATCGCTGCCTGAATCCTGGAATTGCCTCCTTTTTGCGTTGTTCCTACTGTTCAGACTGGAATCCAGTTGAATTTCAACAACTTGTACTTCAGCAAGGTCATCTGCGTTTTCCACATGCAATTGATAGACGACATCGTAAAAATTACCCAAACCACCTAAAATAAAATCAAGAAACGTCACAGTTTTTACTATTGAATAAACAACAATATATTTTCTGTATTATACGTAGGAGTCGTGAAATATTTTCATGCTAGCAAATAGTTTCACAAATACATCATGATTTCATTCAGTTTTTCCTTAGAATGAGAGGCATTAGGTATTACTATTCCTATTCCTAGACAAGCTTTACAAAGTCCAAATATCATACAAATTTTAGGACTAAAAATAATTATGCTTACATTGCTGAAAAAATTGAGCTAAGTATCCAACTAGGCTGGGAATTCCTTCGAGATAAAACTGAATAAAACCGCAGTGTGCTGTTATTACTGTTAGCAAATAAATTAAGCATAAACTAGGCCCCAATAATTGCCCAGTATATGTGATTGCGAATAATTGCGATCTCGCGCTAGAGTAAACTATATTTCGTGTTTTTAGGGCTAGCTCTTTTAAGTATCTAAAGGTATTGACATTTCTTATCAATTTTAATGGATTTCCTTTATTTCCGCGTGCATTTGAAGCTAGAGTGAGTGTTCCTACGTATGCGACAAATCTTTGATAAGAAAGGGTACTATGTGTCGCTCGGTGATATAAATGCGTATTTGCGATGACGTAAAATCCTAAGACTGGGTAACTTCTAAATCAATGTAAGGGCAAACATAAGGCAAAACATAGGGCAAAACACAATGCATGAAATCAATTTCATGAGATCTAAGTCGATCAAAACAACAATCAGATTGAAACGTGCTCCTAATAACAATACACCATTTTAACAAACATTGAATTTTACAATGTATTATAAAACATTTTATGCTCCATTGCACTCTTTCTCCATTGCACTCCAGAATTTCTCAAATTGCACTCCATTCCACTCCAGAATTTCTCAAAACAGCGATTTTTAAATTTTTTCAAAATATGGCATATTATACATCAATCGAAAGCTCTCATTGCAGGGATGAATTCTTCTCATAGAACTATGTGTTGCAAATGCTTCCATTTTAAGTTAATAGCTTTTAAATGTTTCATTAAGGGATGTGCTCAAAAGTCGTGCACAAATTTTTCGTATATACGAATTGTATATACGTTTTGAAATCGTCTTTTTGGTATCAGGAATTCGTAATTTTTGTTTTTATAAGCCTTAACTTTTTCTGCTGAAGTTTTCCAGGCTCCTTTCAAAACTGGCCGTCTAGTACTGCTTAACCAAAGTTAGGTACAAGGTTGGCTCCAAAACGTCTGTTCATCTAGTTGCAAAACTACTATTGTACGGTTATGTTGAATGGCAGTGTCTTTCAAAAACGGACTTTGCAAAAATTGATCAAGTTAAGAACATTTCAATCTGGGTATCCAGACGCTGTCACAGTCAGCTACACTGTTTGACCCCATAAATTTTGCTGCGTCAGCGAAGCAGGTTTCATCCAGCTCAACCACTTCAAGCAGTAACGTGTGTTACGCAAGTACTCGATACGCTGATACCGCATCGAGCACTATATAAAGGAGACAAACAAACAACTTTTTCAAGTTCCATGTCAATATTTTCTGACATATTTGCTCCTACTGCTTTTGTTTACAGAACAGTGGATGGAAGCAGTCTTTTTTTCGCCATTACGTACCTTTGGGGGTACCGATGGCAGGGTCTAAACCCAATAAAAAGGGGTGAAATCCCTTTTTATTGGAAGCCATCCAATTCAAATGGCCGGATAGCTAGCAACATTTTGATTGCTAATATCCAAAGCGTTGGATTGGATGGCTGACAGTGAATATTGTGGATATTTCAGTATCCAGTTCTCGACCAAACATCTAAATGCAAATTAAAGATCGAAGAGCATTATCCGGTTCCTATCGTCTGTGATCTGTGATGTGCCTCTATTCGGTACAGTATTAGGGAGCATATTCGCTTTGTTTTCCGCAATTATTCTAATTTGAACAAAAAACTAATAAATACTAGTAATCCTTTAATTTTAGGTAACAACCCTCTATTTTACACGGATAACAGTTACCTTGGAATTTATGGTAAAGGCTATGAAAGTTAAATTGGTAACAAGTCTCAAATTTTAACTGTTTGCTGCCATCCCAAATTATTAGATAACAGTTATCTAATTTGTTGGGATGTCACAAATTCCCTATCTAAGAAAAATAGATAACTGTTATGCAATATTTTTTACAGTGTACCCAGACGCTAAATTTAGAGCAATCCTTTAACCACGTATAGACAGCAATTTTCATGAAACCGTTGCGTAAGCTTTACCGTAAGTTTTGTGCAAAGAACAAACTGTTCTGTTTGCTGGCAAAGGTAGCGGGTCTGTACTGTATGTTGCAGAGTTTAACAATTTCCCGGTTAAAGCAGTCATTTTGTTAATCATTATGAAAATATATAAGCAAAACGAAAACTTGTCGTTTTAAGTAAAATTTTGAAAAGGAATAATCCCATTAATTAGCTTAGCTAGACTGCCCTTCTTCCACTGGGTTAGGGCTCGGAAATGTTTGTTTCTTCGCCTTCGGAAAATGCATGTTTACATTTACGGTTTGACGTAAAGGAGGCGTGTCACTGACCACCGCCACATCCTCGTCGTCTGATTGGAATCGCCACACGTTTCTTAGCTTTGGATTTTGCACCGTCATCATTTAGCTTTTCGGCCTGAAGGGTCGGTTTGAACGCATGGCTGATATTCGATTCAACAGCTGCTGCGAGAACTTTTCATAGTTTCTTTCATGCAGATTTGGGCTGATGCAGTACCGAGCTGTTTTGTCTGGCTTTTAAAGAAGTCGACATAATTTCGTCACTAGAATGTTGTCCGCAAATATTGCGTAGTGTTGCAGGCTAAGACGCGAATAGACTGGACTTCCACCAACGCGTTCCACTTCTGCGAACAACCCTGATCCCAGCTGGAAACGTGTTGTTACATTACTGCTATTGTGGCGGCCAGACAGCTGGATTCATACTTGCACAAAAAAGCAATCGTCCTAAACAATGAACTATTATTACTATTATCATTATTGTTGTTGCTGCTGTTGTTGTTGTCACATATGTTTTGTAAGTTGCCATGTGTCCGCAATGGGACCTTAAGCGGATTTGGCAAGATTACGGCGCTTTAGCAATATAGGTCATAGGTCTAAATCATTCATTATCACTCTCTTTATTTCTGTTTCTCACTCAGCAGAACGCTTGTTGCCAACGCGTGATATTCAGCTAGACCTCTTCCTTGAACTCTCAGCCTAACCTTGGGAACTCCGAGATGAGACAATGAGAATCTCGAAATTACTTCAAAATTAGATAAAAATCAAAACTAACTAAACTATATTTTGTTTTGAATATTTAGCAAATTGGATCTATATAATGTTAACCAGCTCTATGGCTTTCCTGGCGGGAATTCTAGACATTAATAGTCTTTGCATTTGGTAATAGCTGCAGGGTCGTTCGCTATCGCCAGCTGATGAATATCTCCCATAGAGTTGGAATTGATACCATTGCAAACCTGTGCAACCTCCACTGCAGTAGAAGATTGCCCTGTATACTGCAGTAGTATCGAAGACCTCAAAAAACTGAGGATTAGCTCTAGTTTGATACTGACTGTAGTTTTGATTTTAGCTTCAGTTTAGCTTTGTAACCATTGGTTGAAATTCAAATAAGAGTTGACGTAAAGGCAGTGTATGACCGACAACCGCCTCGTGAATCTAAACAGAAAACAGACCTTCAACCAATAACATCAATATGAAGTTCAATTCGAAATACTTCCAAACTTAATGGAACGTGAGAATTAAAAAGGTGACCACGTTCCCGTAAACTCTCGCCAAAACTGATTTTCCTCGCCCAATTTTTGCGACAGAAGTAAAATTAGCTAGTCCGAAATTGGACCGTACACAACAGTACAATTTTACGTTGACAGTTCATGAGGATAGCATCACCTTTGAATAATTTTGAAATAGAAACCTTGTAAATAATAGAAATGTTTCAACACTAGCTTCAGTTACAATATAGTTTCTGAGATTTCAGTTTTAGCTTAGATACTATTCAAAATATTTTGAATTATTGATTTGGTGACTACTATCTGAAATAAATAAGCAATATGAATTTTAAAAGTTTAATATTTAAAAATAATATCTTTTTAGTAATTACAGGTCACGAAAAGTTTTAGCCTTACTGCATCATCTAGACCTTAAAGCTCAACGTTGAAAGAATTAGTTAAGTATTTTTCCAAACCTTTACGCACTATGTTTCAAGACAGGGAAAGAAAATGTAGTCCTGTGGACAACTGTCTTGTTTGTGGACAACTATTGCTGGATGGATGGTCTTGTTATTATTCAAACCAGAATGTTTCATAATCCCAAAATCCAGCCTAGCATTTTATAAAAGCCTACTATTTAGTAAAAATTGGTCGTTTTACAATTCAGTACGCAAGTTTTAGTAAAACGCCCGGTGTACATTGTGGCACTTCATACTTTAGGCACATTCGAAATTTTTATAAAGTCTGCGTAACCGTTTTCCCGCATTTCCTTGCACAAGTATGAAAAATAGTGAATGAAATTTTCAGATTACATTGACTGTATTAATAAGGAAAAACCTTTAAGAAATAAGAAATTAAATATTAAAGAAATCTAATAGAAAAGTAATTAGTGTCGCGAGGTTAATTCTAAATGTAGTATTAGGTTATTTCCATTCCGAGCAATAACTAATAATAATAATAATTACTGGTATAACTTATGACAAGTTCTGTTGTCCTAAACCTTATTGCAAACTCAAAATTAAAACCGTGACTAGTTATATTTGCAAAATTTTGTGCTGTCGTCCACGTATAATTTAAAAGTATGTTTATTTGCACAGCATAACAGGTAAATAGGCTGATTTATTAATTCTACAAACTATTTATGTTTACGTACATGACGTCCACAGCATTTCAACACGCCTACGCTCTATTTCATATGCTTCATCTATCCGCCTGCACACTTCTTTACCTATTCTAAACAATTTTTGACTATATAAAGGAACACAACACGTCACACTAAAGTTATGTCATAAATGTTACATACAGTTATGTTATAAAATGCACGAACTACTGATCGAAGCTAAATCGGTAGGAAAAACGTGCTTCAAACATCTGGCAAGTAATTTTGATTTAAGCTTTGGTAATTTATTGGTTTCACATTTCCGAAATCTATAACATTTTCAACCTTAAAAATACAATTAATAGTAGAAATTAAATGTAACCATTAGTACTGTTTCAAAAATTATTTACCATATTCGTCAATCTCCCTAAATATTTACAGTATTGTAAGCTATACAATTTTTCCAATCTCTACAGATCGCAGATTGAAATGGTAAAGGCTTAGACAAGCAATGGGAAAATCGTACTTCGCTTAGCCGTTTTGATGTTTATGCAAACTGGAAAGTTTGAATTTGAAAAGAAAATACCTTTACGAAACTTACCATACACAGCGGCCTGGTCTTCGTCTCTGACGTGAACTATAACTCCAAACCAATACTCTTTAAGTATTGGTCGTACACTCACAGAACTGTTCTCCACTTCCTGAAAGATACGCCAACAATCCCAATAGATCGTCGCAGGACATGCAAATAGGGCCAGTGATATACCGTGTAATGGACCATGGTCTGGCCACACGGCAAAGGCTCATTATTGCAGCTCATGGACGTTGCACATTTTTTGCACTCCTGCGCCAGGCCCAGAAATAATGTAAATGTTGATTTTATTTTTAAATACAAAAGGATTTAAATCACCAACTTCGAAAATATCTGATTCCTAGCGTGCAACTATAATCAACAACGTCAAACGAAAATCTAGCCGACCACTGATTTTACGACACCCAAAATAAATGCATATCAAGAAAAGTTATATTGGACAACTTACACATGACATTACACATGTCTGATGTGACAAAAAAGTGACTATTTGGAATATGTTTGCTTTCTCATGTCACTGATAAGCAGATATGAGTAGCATGTAGGTTTTGATACAGTCTTTCTTGGCCATCCGATGGTATACAGACGCTATATATTACCATGCCACTTGCTTGCTAAAAAATGTAGAAGGCGAAACTGGTTTCTCTATATCTCAGAAACGCTTCAAGATAGCTACCATAAAATATATATTTTTTCAACCTGATTGATGAGATTTTTCTATTCATAAAGAAATTTTTGAAATTTCCTGCACGACTTCAAAGGGTCCCGCCTTTATATGTACAGAAAGATTGGTACATGATGCCACTGCGATTTTTTTCAGGAAATATTTCCCCTTGTCCGAAAGTCCTACACAACAAGTTTCAACTTTTTTGGTTGAAAATCGCATGAGTTATTCTATTGTTTCGATTTTCAAAATCCTTTGATCTTTGTCGTTTTTTTTGACTTAGACTGGCTACTTCTTGTGACTCTTTCAGTGGAAAAATTGTCGATTAGATTTTCATGACCGTCTAGGCGTGAGCTTACATGAAACGATAAGGGATATGTGGTACTTCAAAATTTGAAGGTAGATTTTTTCGAAAAATACCACTTTTCGACCCAAAAATTTCGGCATAGCGATTCTAGCAAAAGTGAGCAAACATAGCATAATAATAAAGTTCAATCTGAGGTGAATCCAACGATATAAAGTTTTCGTGGCTACGACTTATATTGCGTCAGCAATGAATTTTTAAATTATTTCCTTATTTCAGCTGATTTTTGGTCTTTGATGTTGCCGCCTTGATTTGGCTGAGACAGTGTCCAGTAGGAAAAACCAGCTGAAAAAAATGGGGAATTCTTTGAAAAATCATTGCTGACGCAATATAAGTCGTAGCCACGAAAACTTTATATCGTTTGATTCATCTCTGATTGAACTTTCTGATTGAACTATTTTTACTCACTTTTGCTCGGTTGAGTCAGTTTGCCGAAATGTTGGGTCAAAAAGTGGTATTATTAAAAAAATCGACCTTCAAATTTTGAAGTGCCACATATATCAGGTCAAAGCTTAGGTCTAGCCGGTCCTGAAAATCTAATCGCAAAATGTTTCCACTGAGGGAGTTACTAGTTGCAGCCAGTTAAAGTCTAAAAAGCGGCCGGCAAAGATCAAAGGATTTTGAAAATCGAAAAAATAGAATAACTCACGTAATTTTCAACCAAAAAATTTGAAATTTGTTGTGTAGGACTTTGGGACAAGGAGAAACTTTTCCTGAAGAAATAGCTGTAGTACCATGTACCAGTCTTTCTGTACATAAATAGCGGCGCCTTTTGAAATCGCACGGGAAATTTCAAAAAATTTTTCACGAAGAGATCTCATCAGTGCGGTTCAGAAAAAATATATTTTATGTAGCAATCTTGAAGCGTTTTTGAGATATAAAGAAAACAATTCGCTTTCTACATTTTTTGGTCAGACTTTAGTTCTGAAACTTATAACGTAACTTATCACGTAATAGGAGCAGCACACATTTTTGGAATCAACCTTATCAACCCAATCGCTGTTTTACTCCTCTGGGCTGTCGGTGGACTGTCGTTGGCACAATTTTGCATTCACCGTTTTTTGGTCATTTTTCTGACTTTCTCCGATCTCGCTGATTTTTTCATATTTTATTGTCCAAACGGTATATTTCAACGAGTTTTTTAGAATTAAAGCCGTAAGTCTACGGTTATTGAGTAATTTCACCTAAAAGTTGAGATCTCATGTGTTAAACATTTTAGAAACGATTAGAAAAGCTTTTACTTTTTCGCTTGCACCAGAGAAATCTAACGAATAGCAAAACGGATCCAACCAAGCTTTATATCACTTTGTTTCCATTTTTTGGAACTGTGACTTGTAGGAATCAGAATTGAAAATTAGATCCTTAAAAACTTTAAATGAATTTTTGAAGTATTAATATCTGAATTAGTACCATATGCAAAATCAGCCTGTTCGAAGAAAGTCGAAAAAGTGCCCAAAATGCCCCCCCCCAATCTCAGAAATTTAGCTTGTTCTAACAACAGTTCAGAGGGTTTGGCTTCACAGATAAGGTTTTGTCAATTGCTGCTGTATTTACTGTTCTGTTGCATGGTCTAACATTAAACTAGTCCTGTACCACTGTGTGCAATACTACTGACCCTTCACTAAATTAGATTAAAAGTTAAACATGCATAAACGTAGGGTGACTGACACCACAAAATAGGAAAAGCGAACTTTAAATTAATTTTTATATTTTGTAGTTTTCAAAGAAAGTATTACACGAATAGCTGACTGGGAGTTTTCCCTTAAACTCCTGTAACCCACTATTGGAATAATTACACCGATTGACAGTCACTCAAGCCAATTTCTCCATTAGCGATAAGACCGCTATCTGTGTAAAATTTAATGCTGCTGACAAACAACAAAATATTTAAACTACATAATGTCGGAGTCCATTTCAGTTGCTTTGCATGCGTGACAACTACTCATTACAACTCTTTCCCAAGCTTACACCAGCGATCAGTGCAATGAACTAGCGTAAAGGATGGAGTTATTGTAGGCAACGTTGTATGTCTAGACGGTTCAGAAAAATTGTGGCAGGTAAGCGTGCAAGTTTCTCAGTTTCTTGTTCTCAAATGCTACATTGAAGCATTTAAAGCTATTTGTACCAAATTTAGTAATCCTACAACAGAGTTGCCGGAAATCTGCTGGCCGGGCCGATTTTAAAACTGTGGGATCCAGGATTCCGGGAGCTGAGAGAAGAACACTTTGATTTCAACAGTTAGAGTGTTTAGGAACATTAGCTTTTTCTACAATCACGTGGACATATTTCTTTATCCAGATATAAAAGCAATCGTTTCCAATTTCTCTTCACTTCGCTTGTCGTAGTTATGTGATTCTATGAATAATGAAAATGCCTTATATATAAGTTTGAGCGAGTTACTGTTATCAGCACCATAGATCAAACATGGGCTTCTGATTTGCGGACATGTCAACACTAAGTAATTTTAATGGTGGAGTCAGACTCATTCTATTAGTATTAGATGAGTTTTCACGATAAACTTGGGTTCGCATTTACACGATTAGTTCAATGTTCAACTCGTTTACATGAGCAGTCTATTCTCACATAAACGTGAGATGAGAAAGATAAATGTTCGAATATTTGCGCAAATGTTTGATGTATTGATGTATTGAAATCTAATGAATAATGAATTTATTTGTTCAATGGTAAAGTGCGGAGTTGAAAGGGCAGGATCTGCTTCCTTAGCTTCGACGGCGTTGTAGTTTCTACATTAATCAATGCTATGTCATCAGTCTTTCTGCTTTCTGGAGTTGCCTCTTTTCTTGTGGAGTTATGTTTAGTTGTGTTGCTTTTTCCCGAATTTTCTCCTTGATTTCAGATTTATCTTCATTTGTGTTTTCCGGAGGTTCCGGTTTAGTTGTGTTGCCTTGTGCAGCATCGTCAGTTGTTTTGTTGGAAGCTGTTTTTGTAGTGTTGGTTTTCTTTGTATTTCCTTAATTTGCTTTCCGCTGCAAATCGCATCAGGCATTGCTCACAGAGAAATGGAGGCTCAACATCAGGATGTCGCAATCTTCCATGCCGTTGCAAATTATGCTTTCTCGGGAATTTAGACAAGCACTGATCACATTGTTGCATCTGAAACGGTTTCTTTTGTTTTACACGAATATTATATAGACGTTTCCTTCAAAGACTGCCCAGTAGTGTTTTAGTGTGAATTTTATAGTTTTTCGAAAAATAAGAAAAAACAGAAGTTAACGACTTTTAATTCAAACAAATAATTCTTTCGTTTCAAGCATAGTGCGAGCCCGATTCTAGTATTAAGTCACCAGGTAGCAATAGTGTACACGAGACATACCAATGTCTAACAGGAAATTATACCAACTTTAGCCAAAACTATTTTTCTTTACAATACCATCCCTGTTGTATAAATCGAACACAATCTGCTTTGTCAACAGTTTAGACCATAGCTGTTTTAGTGCAAAATCTAGAACTATATTTAAATGAGTTATGTGTTAATCCAGGGCGTGTTAATTACACATCAGATTCGCTGCATCATATCAGCCAGAGTGGGCTAAAAAGAGGGTTCGCGTGTATTAACATGAAATATTACGTGCCAGTGCGCAGAATCCTGATATGTTGACTCCCGATGAAACGAGGGGATTCATTACGTTAATATGCGGGGGATCAGTTTAAGCGATTGGCTCGACAGATCTACGATATTTTAACATATCTGGCGGAGGAAGAATCGGCTGCAAAGCTGGAAGAATGGACTTAAAGAAAAAAGCTAGAAGATGAATGTGCAGCACCAGTGGCAAAGGATGGCGGTCAAAAGAGAAAGAGAAAGCAGCTTTGCGGTGCCGACAACACCCCACCGCTTACCCCTGATGGTGATTTCATAGTCCCAGTCGCCTCTAGACGCGCGTAGACGTGCGTCGACGCGCGTCGACGCTTCCAGTGCTAGCATAGCACCAGGACGTGATGTCACATTTGGAGGCGTCGACGCGCGTCGACGCGCGTGCGCGTAGACGCCTCCAAACGTGACATCACGTCCTGGTGCTATGCTAGCACTGGAAGCGTCGACGCGCGGCGACGCGCGTAGACGCACGTCGACGCGCGTCAACGCGCCCATTTGTAGCATGCCAGTTTACGCGCATCGACGCACGTCGACGCGCGTTGATGCGCGTAAAATGATATTGACGTTTGTAGACGCGCGTAGACGCGCGTCGACGCGCGTACACCTGCGTTCGCGACTATGAAGGCACCTTAAGGCTTCAGGGTAGGAGCATAGTAAAAAGAGCCGAGAAAACGCCAAGGTTTTCATCTTGTCCGAGGCAGAGGAGGGAAACATCGAGGCAGATTTTATCTATTTACCTTGCATAATTTATGTCAAATTATAAATGTCCATAGTGATTTAATGCCCTATGTAGGCCATTTATTGGTAGAATATACCGGTACAAAGTTTGGACTCTAAAGTGATCCATCCGTATAGACAACAAATATCTTTAACACTTGTTTCTTCTTTTGTTTCGTAGCTATCTAATACAGTACACAATCCATAATGACAGGATGAATTCGCAACTCCCTTTTTTAACTCTTAGAGTGCTGTGCTACTATTTATGTTGTTGATCAAATTATAGTTCTACAAATACATATTTTACATTCATGCTCACGAAAGAGAACTCACGAAGCAGATTAAAATTAGTTACATTAAACAACTGTCTCATACAAGCCGACAGGTGGGCTGTTATAGTAGGAGCCCTGATCAGATTGAACTTGTCTAAATTCCTGTATTTCATAGCCGTCGAGTCACTAATCGGAAGCGAAGCCTGTATAGTACTTCTAGTACTACGACGGCGTGTGCTGCTGCGATTACATAGGAAACGTTTTCGATTTTTTTACAAGTTTTCTGAAACAGAAAGCAAGCGACACGAAAACTATAATCCATAAAAAATACTGCAAATTGCATTGATTAATTCCGTTTTAGTTACATAGTCATTTGTTACGTCAGAATTGATAAGTGCTGTCGTAGAGTCCGTATGGCGTATAGTCATTTGAACTAACACGATTACTGCTTGCTGCAGTAGTTTCTTTGTAGGTTGTTGTAGTGACAAAAGTTGTAAGGCAACACCGGTCCCTTCCGAGTGGGTGTCAGCAGTATCGGCGCCCGCTGTTAATGTGACCGGGGTTACACTGGCAAAAGAAGTTAAGCTTGTTGAAGCATCCGTTGTTTGTAGTGTACAAACCCGATTATTCTTTATGGTAATTGTCGAGGTTAATTCGCCCGACCAACGAAATCGGATTCCATCTTTTTGACATGAGCGATCAAAGTTTAGGGACCTCAATCCACTCAATGCACTGACTTGATCTGTTATCTCGACTAGACAGTTATTGAACAGATTCAATACGGTATATTTTTCCATAAAAAGAGGGAAGCCAAACCTGGAAATTGGGTTGTTTTTGTTTGACAATCAATTATCCTAAAATTTGGAAAGCATTCACAGTTTCGAAAACATGACACGTAGGCGTCTGAAATAAACAACCTGTTACATGCTGCCTTTTCTGTAAAGTGATTGATCACTGTGGATGTTTCTTACCAGACTATGATAGATTAACTAGTGTAAATTAGTATGAATACATAAACAGGTATGTAACTACTGATTAGCTTTTTTAGCTGTGAAGCAGATAGCTTAAATTTTTTTGAACCTGAATGTTTGACTACTTCGTCATCTTGCTGGCACATGCAAGACTAGAATCAAAATGCACAAAGATTGGATTAACATAATTAAATGAGGTTGTTGTTAGCAGGCTGAAACAAAATAAAGTCAAAAGAGATGCCACAAGCGGCGCCGCGACCCCCCCCCCCCCCGAAGGGAATCCTGCTAACAATAGTCCTGCTAACAATATTTAACATATTAACAAATAATCTTATCGCCATTGAGTACTGACTACCTAGACGTTTACTTACACGTTTGAGTAGGTAAATTGCTTATATTTTAAGTATGTTGATCGGAGTCTTGCTTTCATTTCGTTTCTTTGATTTAGTTGCGAATAAGAATCAGAGAAAGGATCCAACGTTGGACGAAGAGTACCTGAACAAGCTTTTAAAGACCATGGAACAGAAATTTTTGATTTTCCTCATTTGGAGCAGGAGTTGGGAGGGAGATTTACAATTTTCCAGTGGTTGATTTTAACTCAAGTGAGCGGGGGGATGAGCTAGAAACAAATTGAAAAAAGATGCGCTTTTGAACTCAATATTCAATTACGATATGTTTTGCAAAGTACACGCACAGGAGAGTATCGCTATTTTTATCTAAGCGACAATACCGCACTTTTTCAGAATGCCAAATGCATTTTTCATAAGGAATTTCATACATTTCTGTTATCTCAATTACGCTGGTGATTTCTCATGTCAGTACAGTCGGTGCTTGCCCAACGGCTGAAATATCGAAATTGATAAATAGAAACAACCAAAGCAATAACAGAAAAGTATGGCATACTTTCACGGCTAGGCTACTTGCGGTTGATGAGGAGAGGTGGATGAGGTAGCAATTAATGATGTAAATGTGGATGCCGTCGAAACAAAAGATTGAGATGAATAATTGTTAACGGTTTAATAAAATACTTGCAACTGACGTACTGAGATGCTGGTAGTCGAACGGTAGACTGGAAGATGCTGGACCACTGTACTGGTTGTTTACGACCTTGTGACTTGCTTGTACAATCGATTATACCAAAACCAACTAAACAGTCACTGTACTAAGTACGAAAATCCTAAATAATAAACAGGTTTCAGGTGAATTGATCTAGGTGAAATTGGTTAGGTGAACATTAATTTTGGTTAATGCCTGCTGTGACCTGTGCTATCTGCCTGCAGTTATCGTACTCTATTCTTCGCGGACACTTACAAGCTCATGACGTTGATTTTTACTCTTATAAATACTCTTTTGAATTGTTCAGTTCACTAAAGGTGCTCAGAAATATTTGAGTGTGATCTATGAATTTGAACAAGAACACGAGCCGTCATTACTTTCTTGAAAATTAATTCTTTCGCCGTGTATCTGTTCAATGTATAGATTTACGTAGGTCAATTTATATGGAAAATACTACTTTTTTGATCCTATTTATCATTCTCGTATTCATCTGCTAGTATTCTCTTGCCGAATGTGTTTTCAGATTATATATCACTAAAACATGTATTTTTCCAGTTTTGTTTCCAATTTCCAGTTTGCTTTGCTAATTAGCAATTGCATGGTTAGAAACATCTGGTAAGAAACAAACATGTGAAGCTTTAAATATTTTCATATTCTAAATCAAATATTTGAAAGCAATTACATTATACAATTGTCGATTACGATCTGTCGTTATCGTAGTGAAACAATCCAGCAATCTATGACAGCCCACAATCAGAGCTCTTACGAGTCAAAGTTGATCATTAAATCGGACTCACGTATCAATGTTTACGAATTTATACATTTGGCGCTTGCTGGAAGTTGTTTCTAACGTAGTAACTAACTAAGTAGTTGCTTTCATCATCGACGAACCAGTAGATGGATATTCACCCCTATCTGTTTTGACACCACTGTCATTTTCTTCATCCAAGGATCATACATTCACTTTCATAAAATCATCTTAGCTTTTCGCATGCATTCTAAAATTTATGGCAAATTCTTCTGCAAGCTTTTGCGCTGGCCCTTCCCGAGATCAATTTGACCTTTAATTCATCGGAAACAATTTTTGTAGAACCCTCAAGTTTAACGTAATATTCCAAGAGGAGGTTGCTCAAAGCTGGACTCCCAGCCACAGAAAGTTCAGCAGAGTTCTTGTAATAGGTATAAGTTTGATAGAATTCAGTTTTTTTAAAATAATTTGGCAGCAATTCTAGAATATCATACGTATGACAAATTATATATTGAATAAGATTTTCTTGGTCTCATGTATTACGTCTGTTGCAGTACATTTATCACAAGTATTACATTTACAAAAATCTGGTAATAAGTAATGTTTAAAATATTGTAATGTTCCAAATTAAATATTGGAAAGCGGTCACAGTATGGAGATATCTCAGTATCCTGTCGTCGCGTAGGCGAACCGCGAACCTTCTTATTTTCACTATATACTAGCATATAACGGGAGAACACAGGGACCCTTTGTGGTTGTTGCTTTCATGCAAATTGGCTCGGCTTGTATAAGACTTATAAACTAAGGTACTAGCATGTGCGTCCTATTTATCATGCAATGCTTACATTCTAAAGAACTTTTGTACTGAAACGTTTGCAACCCTATTTCTCGAATCACTAATACCTCTACCTGTGTATGACTATTAATTTAAGGCGTGAAGCGATGCGAGAAATCACAAATTCGCAGTGACAGAGCGAACAATTTCCTGCCATGAAATATTGGATAATGTGCTCGAATTTCTTCACTATAACGTCCCCGAAAGGAAAATTATGCAACCAATGAACACTATGCAAAAACTGGTGAAATCAAGGTGAAATTGATCTAACGGAGACAAGGAAAAGGTATTATCTAAATTGCACCGATAATATATATTTACTTAGCCATGAGCCGAGGGTTTATGCTGACAAGCTATGTTTATTTAGTTATTTTGTGACCTAGTTTCCACAACCCTAGAACAATATATGATTCTAAACCCGACAATGCAGTCGCAATTTCCGCTGTAATTTTACAGACTGCTTCCATACGATGTTAAACTATAACATGTTTTCGAAACAAAATGTGTTATCTTTGTCAGCTTTGCAGCAACTATTTCCTGAACAGTGCTGGTATTCGTCGTCTTGCTGAAAGGACATTCGTTGTAGTTAAACTGTATCAAAGTCCGGAGCGTGAATCAGGAGGCAGTGAATCAAGTACAACTACAACTCAATGGTTAAACGGAACCATATATGACTATCTAATGCACACGACAAGCAAGATGTAATGATTATCTATGAGTAAATAAGTAAATTCTCAAAGATCAGGTCTTTTAAACGAATAACTGAACCTGTATTTATTGCATATATCAAGTATCTATGCATTCTAAGCACTAAACACATCACAGCATCACACGCATTCTGCGTTGTGCCACTCTCGAAATGCCGATGAAGGTGGTGCCAAATGTACATAATTTACAAAACCCAACAGGAAATTACGGTGCACGAGCTGCTGGCACATACTGTTAACTTAGCATCACTAGAGCAAACAGATTGTGTAAGATTTATGTTTTGTAATAAAAACAGAAAAAGGAAAATTAACAAAGATTTTAGTTGAGAATATACGTTGGGAATATTTATAATATTCTTATATATTTCTCAATAAACGTTGAGAATATTTATTTACACGAGTGATAACACAGGTTCTTTTCTTGTTATATTTTCCGACCTTATTTTCCGGTAAGCTGCAAAATGTACCGTAATTAGAGTAACTCTAAGAAATAAACCCTCAGTTGCCTAGTCTATAACTCTAAGACTATATATTTCGTAAGATCTGTAGGAGGTCCTTTAAACCTGTCAGAATCGCACTATAATATTACTGTGTGGATGTAGCTATGGTCTAATAATACTCTACATTTTTGTTTCTTCCTAAAATTCGATTTTAGTCCAACTGGTCCAACAACCCTATCAACAACAGGCACCGCCTCTAGTAATTCTATGCCTTTATCGTTCTATTCATTTTCCTCCTTTTCATTTTCTTCTTCTTCCTCTTTGATTCCCTCTTCTACTGTTTCCATCCCCTCTTTTTCTTCCACTTCAGCAGTGGCACTAGCGATTATTTCTAATGCAAGCCTAGCCGGACACACAGTGGGAACTGTAGCAGCGGCAGGGTTAATTCTCTGTACAACATGGCAGATATTTGGATTTGTAGACTTGAAGCAACAAATTTAATGTATACCCACTACTCTGTCTGTACAAACTAGTGGCAAGTCTCAGAAAACACGAAACACATATTTGGCAACACATTTATTAATTATTGGATCAAAAAGTATGTTTTAATATGCAAAGTAGCAGCAGTAGTAGCAAAAGTCAGCAACCATGATCGCGGATTAACTGTCAAGGTTGTTGAGTAACTTGCTTTGCTTTGGATGCTTTCACTGTTAAGGTAGACTTTGCTTCGAAATATGTACCTGATTTCCTAACTGCTGACATTCATGCTCACACTGACGTTGGAACGCTATACACCCACCCTATATGAAGGTAAGGTACATGGCGCCAAGAACTTTGGTATTATCAAAGCAGGCCTGGATCAGCTAAAATACTTATCCGTTAAGTCAGTGTCGTCTACACGCTATATGTTTGAAGAGTAAAGCAGTTGCAAACAAAATTGATACAGAAAACCTAGTTGGTTTGATGACCATAGCTGGGGCCCACAGAAGTCTTAATGATTTTATTGCAGTGCCCTGCTGTGAGGTTTCCAATTTGATGTCTAATAGCAAGGTCGATGGTCAACTCTTATGCACAGTTTCAATACAGATTAGAAACAGAGGGGCCCCATCGGTGAATGTAAACGAATTTGTAATGAAAAGAAAACAAATTGTAATGATGCAAATACAACTGTCCTTTTATTTAAAACGAAATGCTTAAGACTAAGCTTTAAAACACGAATTTGTGTAAATTAAAAATTATTTCTTTTTCTCGAATTTTTTATAAAATTATCTCCTGTAGTGTGCCAAAGTCACTGTGTAGAAGTTGTGGTGTACGTCGCCTGTGTACTTGGGAATGAACTGTCTTTGCTTTGAAGATTACTAGGTCTCTACGCGGTCTGTGAAGTTTCTCCTAAACAGTGCGCGCCCAACTAAACTAAGTTTCAGCATGAACTTTAATGGACATACATTCAAATTCGCAAAATAATTTCAAATGCAAAATATAAATTCAAACATCAACAAAATCATAAACGACTTTTTTTCGACATAATGCCCAACAAAATACCCAGTAAAAGGACCATAATAGTTTCCGGAACGGACCCACTGTAAAACACCCAGCCTTGGAACTGAACGTTGACCCAACTTATCAAAGCAGTGATTATGCTAAGCCAAAGCATAGGCAGAATTTCAATTTTCATTGAGCGTTATGCAAAACAGCAACCATTTTTACGCTAGGCTAGAGCATTTCTCCACAAAATACCCCCTCTTTGCTGATTATAATTTGTTTTTATGAATTCACTGCTATGAATTCACCTAGGTTTGTAAAATCTTCAAGCTGTGGCTCAAAATATAGGGAGACGGGTGTGGAGGAAAGCAACGTTTGGTGGAGCCTGATAACCGAAGACTTATACAACGTGGTGCTGGTGTTTGATTCACTTCTATTTTCGGGTAACTAAATAAGTTAAGGGGGGGCTACGAATTTCACTAAAAGTTCGCTGTTGGAAAAGCTAGCTGGTCCTTTGCCACGTAGTAGTATTAGGCTTAGTGTAAAATAGTTTAAAATTTGAAAGAATTCCATGCAGCGTAGCGTCCTTTGGAGCCATCAGAAATTACTGTTGTCGGTCCAAAGCTCGACAGGACACACACACACACACACACACACACACACACACACACACACACACACACACACACACACACACACACACACACACACACACACACACACACACACACACACACACACACACACACACACACACACACACACACACACACACACACACACACACACACACACACACACACACACACACACGCACACACACACACACGCACACACACACACACGCGCGCACACACGCACACACAGACACACACACGCACACACACACACACACACGCGCGCACACGCACACACACACAGACACACACCATGATATGTGCAAGGTACGTACCCAAATTTTCCAGGAGTAGTTATGACATATAATGCTTTGATATGGTGTAAAATAACCTCTTGATATGGTGTAAAATAACCTCTAGACCATTGTATACTTTTCTGTGCGATACGATCAAAGAGCGAAAAATTATGTGTGGCAGGTCTATACGGGTGAATGTTAATTAACGCCTACTGAGCTGTGGTTATCCAAATGAATCCAACATTTCTACAATTAATACACCAAGTATCCAAATTATGTATAAATGACGCTCGCAGTGCCAAATTTTATTATCGATATTGTCGCTGTTATTTGGTGCCATTTCGAAGATGCGAGTCAATTACTCCAAAGTGCTGAGGCAGAATCGGCTGAAACTTTGCGCATTACAGGCCACTGAGTGCACCAAGATGTGCAGAAAGCTAGGTCACTAAGTCTCGCTCCAATATTTAGAAATGCTAGATTTATTTCTCGAAGTATGGATGGCGATTGCTCCAAAAAGCTTTAAGTCAGTTGTAACCGCATCCAGAACAAAGCAAGCGTTTTCTCGAAAACCAATTTCATATTCAGATTCAGCAGGTGAAAAAGCACCTTTTTGTAAAATTGGAGACACAAAATTTTTGACACCATTTTCCCTGCGCTTAGCTAGCTTTTCTGGCCTAAAAATAAAGGTTATTTCTTAACAAAAACTGAAATAACACACAAACCGAAATACGAAACTCAGCGACAGTCTGCCCGTATTAGAGTTTAATAACCGGTAAAAAGCTGGGGTAGGCTAGGGGCTGCCAATTTTATTAAATCAAAAACGGTCACCTCGCAATTTTTTGCGAAATTTCAAACTTTGAGCTGTTGTAGATGAAGACGGAAGCAACGCTCGAATAGTTATTATTTATTTATAATATTCAATGTTTAGCACTAGCAACAGTTAATATTTATGGCTAAAAGTTCCAGAATTGGTCAAACTGTTATTCCACCAGAGATGAAAAAACCTTTTTGAAAAATCTCATTTTTTTGCACCAAAATTTGTATTTTGGCCTCCTGCCAAAACAGTGTATGTGAGATATATTGTTGCCCAACCTGAAGTTTTTTACTTTGATATGTTGGCTAACGTTGGAGAAAAAGTAGCTCTGTCCGCCGATATCGTAGCCCCCCCCCCTTAAATAACTATTTAAATTACACTACTAAATGTAACCCAAATACACCAAATCACTAATATGCGGTTAAAAAAGATTGACACAAACCATAAAAATAACAAACGAATGCAACGAAACGATAAATGGAATATTTACTTCCACAAGACACAACACGGAGATACAATGGGTACTTCTTTTGTAATATGTAATCATTTTGTAATATGAACTTTTATCAAAGAGCACATGTGGGGAGTCCGCCCGTTCGAAGGGTTCGATTTTATCCATTTCCAAGCTCGTGAATGACCACTATCCTAGATCTAGATTTTTGCTAGAGCTTTGGAGTCATTTTCATCCAAAATTCAAGAATGTTTGGCGGCAGTCGAGGAGTTCAAGAAGTTTAATATGAGGGGTGGTGGAAAATTAAATGCTCCTGTTTTAATCCTCACAAGCTCAGAATCTGAAGAGACCGATTCTGAAATTGACGAGGATCTCATTGAGGGAGGCAGCCCTGAATCAAAACGAAAGAATCCGCTCATTGATGATGAGGCGGAAGAGAATGTGAAAACACCGCCGCAGAGACAAAAGCCGCCAAAGAGATGCCAGTTTTAATACTTCAAGGAATGCTTTCATACAAGTCGCCAACAGAGTCATCATTGTACGGGGAACCCAAGCCGCCGAAGGCTTGCTTACTCTAACTTTGAGCTCTGTAGTTGTGAATACAGTAGCGTGTTCTTGTCAATTTCGCCGTAGACATTTGATTCGTTGTTGCTGCAGTAACTTCTGCTACTGTATTGATGCTATAGCTGTATTTGATACTGTAATCGCAATTGTAGTTGTTGTTCCGTCTGCAGTTGCTGTAGCTGTTGCTTCTGCTGCAGTTGTTATAGTTGTTGCTACTACTGCCGTTGTGTTTGCTGATGATAATGATAAAGATGGTGATTCTAAAGCAAAGGTTGAGCTTTGTTGACAATATTTTTTAGAATCTGTTTGTAACGACGGCAAACTGATCCCGAATCTTCACACACTTGTAGAAATAGTAGCGTACGCAGATTTCTGAACAAGGAAATATTATTATTTAATCTTAAATAGCAGTAGCCAAACATATTGGCAATGGAAAAAGAATAAAGGTTTATCTTTCCTGGTAATGCAAGACCAGGAAATTTGTCAACACTTTTCCATATTTCGGAATATCAAATTGGCCACATACACCGGCTGAATCAGAAAACTAAATTAAATTCCGAAATAGACGGACCGTTAAGTCTTAGCCGCAATAAAGCATCAGTGCTGGTAGGTCCTAATCGACTCCGACGATTGAATTTGGCATGCTTTAGTATTCTATTTCAGCATCGGCACTGCCCACAGGAAGGACAAGGATGCCTTTAATTAGATATCTTGTATGATTTACAAATGGAATTAACGGGCTTGCCAACATTTTAGACCAAAATGCTAACGCATCAGCATTTTTTAAAACCTTAAATTGATCATGTTGTATTACTGCTTCCAGTTCAGTGTTCCATTCACGAATAGTTTCAACAGGTTGAAGTTTGAAAAGTGGAGCAAGGCACGAATTTTGTTATTTCCATAAAGGTCTACCTCAGAAATAGAATAAGTTGATGCGCTTTGCATGAAAATGTCCATGTCACGCAAGTAAGATCTTGTAATGGTATTTGTATTTGTGACAAATTCAGCATCACAATTTAGCGTTTCTATATCGTCTGGGTAGATAAGGAGCTGAACCAAACCGTGTTACGTTATGGTGGTACCAGTAGCTACTTTTGAAAACCACAGAGGGTCTCGTCTTTCAGACAGGTAAGGGCTTTCGTTATTTTATTGATGTAGGATTCCTGAAAAACTTTTTCCGATTCCCAATCAGGTTCTTCTATAATCTTCTGAAGTTTTTCCTGTACCGAAGGAGGCTGATGCACTACCGCGTTACCCTACCGCATCCCTAACGCTGAAAAGGTTTGCGATGAAAACATGCTGATATCGGGAAGGCAGTCCTTGAGCAAAAGCTACACACTTATCAGTTACAATAACGCTGGCTTCAGGCTATTTGTTCGCAATACTGTCGCTTCCAATAAAAAGACACGGAAATTTAGGTTTGTAAATATTTTATCATAGAATTTGTGTTTGTAAACATTTCTCGGTTTGCAGTGGCGAACAGTGAAAATTACCAATCTGTCGGCAGCCGCGGAACAAAATTTGCAACAAATGTCTTGGATATAAACTTTTGACTCTACACCGATCAGTAACCCATGTGTTATGACCATACAGTTTTGTGTGCGCCGTGAGGATCGGCATTAGCTTCATCATTGTTTGAACTTTTGACAGAGGCTAAAATTTCATTAATGTTAGTGGCGTAATCCTTTATGCTTTTTGGGAGAAGTCTGATTTACCGTGGCTGCAGTCTGGTACCTCTTTGCTTGGATCGTTGACTAAGCGTTCACAATCGTGGAATCAAATTCGGGGAAACAGTCGTTTCCAGCCGCGGGGATTTAGGGGAGCATGGTGGCCGGATCTCATGAGGCAGAAACGAGATTTAAACAAAACGTAAAAAATTTCGAAACTTTTAAAAAACAGAATGGATCTCCTTGTAATAATTCAGCTACAGTTGGTATCTTCTTCGGCTTCGTTAAGATAATAAGCTCACTTAAAAACTGTAAGTTTGCTTAAAAACACTGAAATCTAGCAAGAACAGTTATGATTAGGATCTGTAATTAATTTTTGAAATCTCTGAACAAAAGTTGGAGATCTTCCTCTTAGTTCTTGGCTTTTCCTAATTGCCCAATTGCTTTAACGCAACTAGTTCAATAAGCTTCTATACAGCGCTGACTGCTCAAGGCTGGAGTCTTACTGGTATAAAGTTTTAAAGGAGTTTTACTGGTATAAAGGCGTACACGAACAGAAGAAGCTAAACAAAACATACAGTACGTACGCATGATCGCCAAATGTGAAAGGTTGAAATCAGGATTGAAAGATGTACAGAAAGGTGATCCGTGCAGGGATCGAACCGCAGAGCTTTCGTTTAGAAGCAGAACGCTCTACCGCTTGTGCCACAGTCCCAGACAGCTAAACTAGATTATTACACTGATTTCAACCTTTCGGAGTTCACGTGAAAAGCTGATATTTAATATTGCAGTTGCGAGTTGCGGAATCCGCAACTTGCAAACTTTTATGAAATTGGCCCCTGGTCTATCATCTCTTAGCGAACAGCAATCTGTAGGTCTTCTTCGGTTACGAGTGATCTCAGATCCATCACGGCTGGTGGAATAATGGATGCAACACCCTGCTTCATGTCACTTCCGAAAACAACTTTGTAAGGGGCTTGGTTCAGTACTCTGTGCAGCGAACCATCAGGAGCAGTTCTGAAGTCACAAAGATCAACTTGAACACGAGCATTAAAGTCTTCCGATAGGATTGATTTGACCACCAAATACTTCTTTTGTTTGTGTTGTTTTCTTTGGCAGTTTGTGCACAAAGAAATGTAGAGACGCACTTGTTCCCTTGTAATATTGGCGAACTCTCTCTTCAGTCTTTCTGTCGTCAATTTCTCTCCCCCGTGGCGACCACCTTCTGTGTGAAACGACTTTATGATTACGAAAACATCTTCTTTTGGGATAAAGTATTTTGTCAAGGCATTTTTGTGATAATATTAACGTCAAGGTATATAAGTTATTAGAACCGATCGGGGTTTGGGCAAACTGGTTGCCCAAACTAGGTTTGGGCAACGAAATTTTGCCCAGACCGGGGTTTGGGCAAAGCGGTTGCCCAAACTAGGTTTGGTCAAAACATTTCTTGCCCAGACCGGGGTTTGGGCAAAGTCGGGGTTTTGGCACGACATATATAAGAAGAGAAAGTCACTAGAGGGCTTCTGTTTTTGGTATTGCGTAATTGTGCTCTGCCCACAATACGGGAATGTTCACCTGTTTGGGGGGGTCGACCAAATCGACATCGCATAACCTCGTTCCTAGATATTCAACATTTCAAGGGTTCTATTTAAGCTTTCTTTCGATTTCAAGCTCTTGGACTAGTGTTTTCATTGTTTCACTTGCAATTGCGAATATTGGATTGTTTAGGAGTTCAGTATGAACAAGAAATTCATTCGGCTGTCCAATAACCTATTTGCTGAAATTTCGGTTGTGTGCAATGGAATCCCAAAGTATCGACTTCAATATTATGCCCGTATGGCAAACGACCCAGAAAAACTAGTTCCCGACCACAGTCGTGGCTGTACCGACATGTGGGAAGGCAGCCTGCACCGATTTGGTGCCAAGATTCCGGAGATCCATTCGGCAATGGGAGAGCTGAAGAGAGGATCGAGCTGTGCTGCTACACCCTCTGCAGCTGCAGAAACGGATTCTCCTTGGATTCTGATTGTACTCAGCCCTTGGATTGACGTTCTTCGAAATTTTACCTTTAATTAATTAATTAATTAATAATTATTTATGTATTTATTTGATGCAAAGTTGCACCAATAACCCTATTATAATTCCAAGAATAAGGCTGGTGATAATACATACTTGAATTGGAGTAACTGTTGATTCACAGGCTGTAGTAGATATGTTTCCCATTGGTGAAATGGTACTGCCAGAGTTGCTGGAAATGTTTGCGGTTGAGCTGTAGACCATCTCGATAGAATTGTTGTTGTTGATGGTGATGGTGATGATCGTTCATGGCTTAGAGTGGTTTCTGTTGAACAGTAGCAGTTGTGGATCAAAAGAAAGTCATACTGGGGTTTCAAACAGTGACCACGGGAGCAAGACAGTGAAAGCATTAATGTTCGGCAGATTTTTTAGCGTTGTTACGTTAGAGAGAAGTTCAAGGTCTCAATTAGAGAAAAAGTCGATTTGCGTGTAGCGCCCAACATTTGGAGGCGTCACATGTCCACAGGGGAACACAGTTGTACTAAGGGGGCAATCGACTTTACGTAAGATAGGGTAACGGGTGCAGGAGTTAAAGCAACTGGCTTGTCCTGATAAACTCCCTGCAAACATAAATAGCACACTTGATCTCGTTTTTCAGAGTTTTTAGGTATGGAACTACCCCCTCAGGCGAAAGCGACTCGGGTGTGGCACATTGCGAAAAATAAAATACACAAAACAAATATATACTGGATTCACAGTGACTACTGTTCGGCATGACTCCTATAGTATAACTAAATAGAGCGGCATCCAGCGAATTCCTTTAAGTGGGATTATTTCGTCATACTTCTTGGTAACCCTCTGAAAGAAACTAGATAAAATTGTCGTTTCCCTTTTTTAACTATATGCTTTATTTTCACTTGTTTGTGAGATCGCCACTGCTTTTTCGCCTTCACCAATTCTCCCGTATAAAATGGACCTATTATTGTCTACGGTGGTAATGCAGTATCTTGTATTTGATATCTTGAAGGACTGCCGATAACTTTGTTCACAATTTTAATCACTTCCCTGCTGCATGTTTCTTCTGTTGCTTTACGAAAAATGTTTCCAGCCTTCCATATTCGTACATAATCACCAACCTTAACCATTGATTGTAATTGATTGATAACCTTTTCTTTCTGGAATTGTATCAGTAAAAATTGCGATGCAAAATGGTTGCTTCATTATGTTTATGGTTTCTAAGCCAATTGGTCGGTGGTAAATGCTATTGTATGATTGCACTGTTTGATTCAACACTGAACTGAAAACAGTGTGGCAACAACAAGTTCTGCCGTATTATCACCATTTTTACAGTCATGACCGGTGGGATCTACAATTATAACAACACGAGGACGTATTACTAGACACCGCACCACTACAACATAGAGCAAATTTAAAGCTTCAAGATTGGAACCACATTCAAATTGAAACCACATTCAAATTGAAGTCACCTTTAAACTAAAAACACCTTCGAACTAAAATCACCGCCAAAATGGTTATTAATTCACTACTGAATTCTCAACTTAACTTGTCGTTCAATTACAAGTGGATTCTGTTTGCTTCTTTTTAAGCAAGATTTTGACATTGGACTATTAGTAGTTGGCTAGTAGAAGGTTATTAAAGATTACAAAAGAACTCCAAAACCTTAAGTAAACAAAAGCTGCTGTAAACTCTGTCATCACGGCAAATCGCATCCTTACTCCAGAGTTAAGGATGATGGCAATATTTGTTCTACTATTGAGTTCCCTTACTATATGCTTATTATAGCACGAAATCTACTCACTTGTAGATCCAGTACTTTAATAGAAGTGCCTAGATTAAAGAGGATATGGTGTTGATGTGATATGCATAATTTCGCTGGTTAAAATGATAAGAGTGGTTACAAAACGACGGCTTCTGTCATTATTAACCTTGATAGTTGATCTTGAAGTTAAGAGGTGAAAGTCAGTGAAGGCTTCATTAAGCATTGTTTAGATTCAAGCCAAACAGTGTTAAAATTGACAAAAACGAACACCGTTTGGTTAACTTAAGTAGCTTGGAAGACATGAATTAGTCTGTTTTTAAATAGATTTATGACATTGTAGGTTTCAGGAATTGGCGGAGAAGGTTCATCCGACAAGCAAATCAAATTCTTTGAACAGTCAATAACACCGACATTAGGATAGCATTTGCACTTGCTGAAACATGGCGATGGTTTTTCAACATCTCTAAGTTTAAAGTGAACAGTATGTAGTTGTTTGTCTGAGTGTTTAGACCGCTTCGAACTAAGCATGATATCAAAGCAGTGGTAACATAGGATTTCTAGGACCTAAGGTACTGGTACCCTCCCACAGTACCGGTGCCATCCTAATAGCTGCAGATAAGAAATTTTGTTTGATGATAAGAACTAGCTATTTATTTATTTAGGAGTTTGCTGATCAAAACTAGCTATTTACCTATTAGTTATTTGCTGTAAACAACTAGCAACTTTTCAGTTGTAAATTGTTAAACAAAACTGAATACTGCACTGAGTTGCAGTTTATTAACAATTAATAATAATCTAATTAATTATTCTACTGTTAAACAACTCATGTAGATCTTATTAATTCTTATTATCTTATTAATCTTACGTGATTCCAGGACTACTCGATTCCCGGTATCCATATGCTTGTTTGGCTGATTAGAGCAAACTTGCTTACAACTTGTTGTTTACATTGTATATGCACAAATACACAAAGACTGCAATAAATAACAATTTCCCTATCTATACTATATACACCAACCACTTAGTGAACAGTAATGTAATAATGCGACTAATGTTAATGTCGTCACATAATTTTGATTGTGCAACAAAAGCTTAAGAAAACAGTCAGAACCCCCGGAATAGATAAATCTGAATTATTCAAATCAATCTGAATCGTTCTCAATGCCCACTATGACTCATGAATCGAACATTTTAACAATCTTATGTAGGTATATATATATATATATATATATATATATATATATATATATATATATATATATATATATATATATATATACGTAAGCTTAAGTAAGCTTTGGATTTTATTACAATTACAAATTACATTACAAAAATCAGTATTCACAAATAAAACAATCCAACTTTACATAACTCCTTTGTTGGTTTCTTCAACCGGTGGCGGAGACGGGGTATGAAAGGAGGCAACACTGGGTGAAGCCTGATGATCCGGCACTCATACGAAGAAGTGTTGGTATTTGACAGTCTTCTATTTTAGACTTGGCATATGTAGACCAAATTATTAACAACCAGCTTGAAATTCTTAAAAATAGCCTCCAATCAAAGTAATGTGGCACACGTGGGAAGTTCATCCTTAGCCAGAGTTCGAATGCAACGTTTTCAGTCTCTTAAATCTGCCAAGATGGTGCCTAACCACTATTCGGGATACCCAGATTTTTTGCCGGAGGTTTGGAGTCATTTTCGTCCTAAATTCAGTAAAGCTTGGCGGTAGTCGAGGAGTTCAGAAACGGCTGGGAAATGCTTCTGTCTTAATAAGTCAAGTCAATCGAACAAAACTCAATAATAAAATTGACAACAATACGGGTCCTATTAATCCTATTAATTGGACCAACTCTACGCTGATTTAGCAACACAAAATCACGCATGCAATCATAATCATTTATACCAAAGGTTTTAACCAATAGCCATATATACTCCATATATCGTTCCTTGGATTCCTTATAATAACTAGTTTTCTTAATCCGAACTTTTCACTGGGAGGGTCATGATGAATTTGCGACACAAGTGAGGAGCTGGACATAGACCAGGAAAAGTGTCATGTTTTTGCCCAGAAACTTTCCAGTAACAAGAAAATTTAAGCTTTGCCTAACTGATAGGACATCAACGAATCCGGGCCAACGAAAAATTTTTGGTCATTGACTTTAGGTTGGAACAGAGTCGGAGTATTGTAGTAATTAGGAATCCTCTTTAGCGAGAGGTCGTCTCCAAGATCAAACATCCCGCTATAGTCAGTCAGTGTTGGTTTTATTCCGCTTAAGGAGGCCTGCTTTGTGAAGTTAAAAAACTCAGGTAGCCTTGCTTCAAAAACCTTGACAGGAGTTACACTGCCAACAAAAAACGTTGAACTCTGTCTCGGAGCACTGGAAAGGCATCAACCAATTGAGAGACACTCCATTTCAAGTAGGCTTTCAGTTACCATGCAGAAGTGAGGTCTCGGATAGTTGAGACCTGTGGCGCAATGCGGATGCCTTGTAGGCATCCCCAGCTCATCAAACTTCATGATGGGATTTGCTCCATTGAATAAAATTTATTGAGTATTTTCAATTGTTAGAATCACTAATCCCTTAGTTGGACCACTAATGAGAATACCATTTGTTGAGTTAGCATTGCGTCAGCTCCATACGGTATGAATTAATGTGGTGTGAGACGTTACAGGAGGGGCCAAAAACTTCGTCCCGTTGGAGGGCATACATTGATCTGCGAGTGTACATTGACTTCGTATATTCGAGTAATACGAAGCAGGATCATATCGTTTCAAAGCTTTTTCTACATTTTCACTGCAAAATAAACATTTTGCAATCTCGAATTGCTAAACTTCAAATTTAGCAAGATGTTTTCCAAATGTTAACATTTTGCAAGAGCCCTTGCGAAATGTTATTATTTGGCAGAATCTTTGCAAAATGTCAACTTTGCGCAAACTTCAACATTTCGCACAACACCCATATTTATATCATTTGAAAGTATAAGCTTGTCACTATCAGGCAAATAAAGGTAAATAATCAACTATCACTGCGTGCCCACTAGCTTGTTTGTTTATCAAGTACCTGCTACCAGACAGTTTTATCTCAACTCTATCTAAACACTTACTTATCCTTGATTTTTTGGTGTCAGCTAGTTTTTCCCGCGAAAAAGCTTATACCACGTTTTAAAAAAAAAACCAGCGTTCAACCGTTCATTTACTAAACATGAGTGGACCAGAAAATTAACTATTGACCAGTGTATTTGTCCAATGCATATATTATATAAAGGAATACGATTTTCTTGATATCTGTATTAAATATAGGAAATGTGCTAGTTCACATCACAAACAGGCTCTATTTACAACTCAATCTGCACCATTTTGTCTGTAATATCGCGTCATTAGAGCTGGTCAATCACTCCAAGCAACCCCCCATAACATTGCTTATTTCAGAAGAACTCGTATCCTGCTTTCGATACAGCGAATGCTATAGCAATTTCCTATTGGTGATTCCCCTACCTTACCGGCAAACTACTGGGCCCATCATTTATTTAAAGTCGTCTTATACATATTATGAGTGACGTCTATGAACTCAGTTGCTTATTCGTGAACATTGACAGAAAGTGTCAAAATGATGCTTGTTTTTACTGGTCGCGCGTAAACTTCTCCATCACAATTAACGGGATTAACGACAACTATTGAGTACGACGGTCAATTACACAAAACAACAAATATTTTATCTAATTAGTAGGTACAAATACATCAGCAAACATATAAAACATTTACCAATATACGATAAAAGAATTTACAAGAATCCAGGAAGTAGCTAAAAACAGTTAAATTGGTGATTCCTTTCGGAGACATCTACTTTGAACCATTATTACTCATTCATTACTTGAAGTTATGAAGCCATTTGTATATCCTTATGTAGCTTATGTTTTCTCTTTCTAACACAATACAAGTTATACAACAGACTACTGACGCGAAGCTAGCATTGGCGATTCGGCTGTTAGCGGCCTGGAAATGAAAATGTTATGCAAATTTGCGTATGGGTTATTGCTGATGAACCCTTTGAAATTAACTAGAACTGGAGAGGTTGATCTAAAAACTTTTTCGAGCTCTGAACCTGCCACATTTCTGTGACTGCAACGATCATTCACTAGTTTGAGGTAACTTCGATAAAACGACGAGCTGTTTACGTCCGTCCAACAGCATTCGGGTTCGAGACTTACAGCGGTGCTAAGACTTGCTTCCTTACGTTTCTTCATGATTTTTGGATCACAAAATACTTCGCTCTCGTTATCACCTAGATTCCTAATGTTTGCCCCGGCTGAAGAGAATTTTATTGATTGCCTAATACCAGACTTAGTTCAAGAATTTTTGAGACATCGCTGAGAAGTATTGGGCTCAGAAAATCAGAGGCACTGGGAAAAGAAGCCATAGCCTTTAGCTCAAAAACGCATATTCTAGCGCATGATTTAAGACCAATGTCAAAAGCAAAGGGTGTTTAAAGGATACACAATGATCTGATTCTACAGTGTTACAAAGAAATCCTATTCGTTGATAAGATTTTTGTTGGAAAAAGGTGGTATCACAAAGGCAGGCCTTGGACAAAAGCTACACACTTATCAGCTAAAGAAACAGCCCCTTCACGCTGTTTACTTAAATAAATAATAAATAAATAATAAAAGGATAAAATAGATAAGGGAATATTCAGGTTTGTAACCTTATCAAACACACTTATCAGCTACAAAAACACGGCTTCACGCTATTTACTTAAAGCGTAAAGCTGATAAATCTGATAAAGCCGTAGATAAAATAGATAATAAAATAGACATGGGGCATTCAGGTTTGTAACCATTTCGTCGGCATACATAGTTGCAAACAGTGAAGAGAACCTAATTCAAGAAAATCCAGCAAAAGCATAGTGAATGTAAATTTTTGACTCTGCATTGATCTGTAGGTTGTAACCCATGTGTTATGGCAATGCGGTTTTGTGTGCGGTGTAAACTTTGGTTTTCAAAGCTTATTGTGTTGTTTGTATATTTCCCCAATTATTAATATTTTTTTCGCCAACTTGTGACGACATGAGAGACTGATGAACAAAACCTCTTGTGATTGATAACTTTATCTCTAATGTGAATGCATTAATCAGAACAATGTACTTTAATAACAAATGTATTTAAGTCAACTACAGTATCACTGCTTAAATGATTCTCTTCCCATCGTCTTTTTCTACCTCGGCAGCTCATGTGGCAATGTGAGACAGCTTCGATTAAGCGGACTCGCATTGTACTTGCATCGTGTCATTGGAACAGTGCTTTAGAGCGTTGATTAGAAAAATGAGTACTTGTCACTCAGTATTACTGACTCAGGTGATTCAGCGATGTCTTTTTGACCCGTGCATACGAGCTAGAAAATTAGCAAGACGTCCTATAGAGTAGAAAATGAAGGAGGAAGGAACTGGTAGGACGTTTTTTAGTTAGTTACATGCCATTTTCATCACCGTCTTAGCATTCTTCTTTGTTGGATTTGCTCTTTACTTGTGTTCTCTTTTATGGAACAGCGTTCTGCTACATTATGTAGGCTATTAGACAGTTTTTATTCCGTCTGGAGACGGAATCATTGTTTCGAAAAATAGTGTGACAACGTTGTTTATGGATGATTTCAGATTTGTAGGCCTATCTTTAGCACATGACCTAGCTTAAGGCATTTTTGGAGGCACTAAAATATGCAAATTAGGCTTGAAAGAGTAAATTCAATGAGACAAATTTCCTTGAAGAGACATGCATTTTGATAACGGCTGACTGAGAAGCCGTATCAGACAGAATTAAATTTTCGTAACTACATAGCATTGACTGCAGTAGATGCTAATCTGCTGAAAATCTGCGCTTTCCTAGATATCACTAAGAACTTTTAGTGACTCCGTTAAATCAATTTGGTACCCATCATTTTATTTTTTGCTAAAAATTTAATATTATCCTTTTATTTATTGTGCTTGAAATTTTGCAAGCACTTGCAGCATCCGCAATGCAGTAACAGCAGCAAATTGAAACCGACATACCTTATTAAGAGTAAAAATGAGTATAGCTTTGGGTATTACATACAACAAACAACAGACAGCCACGTTCAATAATCAATAGACCCCAGTGAACAAAAATGGTAGGTGGCACTCAATTTTTAACTTAAGTTTTAACAATTGTCTGTAATAAGTGTTTTCCAGGGGTCTTTTTATTTCAGGAAAGATCAGAGAAGAATAGAGTAGAGTTTAATTATCTCCTTTAACTAGTTTAAGATGGTGGTTTGGGTATTTGCAGCAAATTTTGAAAAGCTGTAATTTGGGTCCTCAATTCTTGTAGTTCGTCGATAATTATTGTTCATCGATAATTAACAACTATTCGACTTGGACATGCGATTGCAAGAAAACGATTTTTGAACATAGATATCTCGAAGTGTAGGAAGGCTAAAGAAAAGCGACCAGTTTCTGCTTCAAAAGGAAGGTCTTCCCGAGGAAGGTCTTTTTTCAGAATTTGTTTTATATGTAAAGAAGTTCAAGATTTTGCGAAAAATGTAAACTCTCTAACAGGATGACAAGCGCTAAACCACGAAAAATAGCCCTCGGCAATTGTCCCAAAGATGCGTGTGTAAAGCCGTTTTCTAAATGTTCGCATGAGTTGAGAGAAATCCGTGTTCTAAACAATTTGGTTGCGATTTTCAAAATTTCACATTTTCGTAGCTGTACGTCAGCAGAGTTGCTGCAGCGAGCTCTCCTTTGGGCGTAACATGTCCTTTAGGACTACAAATATGGACAATACTTGACCAACGGACCAACGATGTTGAAGCTGTAGAAATCTTGCAACATTTGATTTCTCGAAAATGGTCATTTTTGGACCTCAAAAATCAATTTTCGCTGTTATCCCGGAACCGTAACGAATCAAAGAATACTCGCAAGAGCAAAGTAGTAGGTCTTGCAGAAAGGATTTGAATGACTATAAGTTTGTCCGTGTAAGGTTGGCCACACTGCAAGTTATGGTGGATTAAACTAATTTCTCCAAACTCTGATTTTTTCACGACGCGACATTTCTAAAATGTTTTCCAGGCTAAATGATGTAATTGTAGCAAATATGTGTGAATTTCAACACCAATTGCGCTTCAAAAGCCGAAAAATACACTTGCCCGAACCAGCAAGTAAAACCCACCCAAGCATGCCTTCCTCTCTTTTACATGACGCATTCAAGTTAACAAATGTAAGCGGTTTATGCAGCTTAACTCATTCCAGAAAAGGCACACGGTCAGGTTTCGACTGTAAGTAGTGTTACTCTTTACACCAGAAGACAATAAATTTACATAGAAAAAGGATGGGCGCCTGGAAGGAATAATGCCCCTTTTAGGGGCCTGCTTGTTCTTCTTACCAGTAAATGTGTACATAGTTTTATGCTAAATAAGGCTTAATAACGG
This sequence comes from Trissonchulus latispiculum, assembly GCA_030248195.1. Classification (NCBI taxonomy): domain Eukaryota; kingdom Metazoa; phylum Nematoda; class Enoplea; order Enoplida; family Ironidae; genus Trissonchulus; species Trissonchulus latispiculum. The sequence continues at coordinate 22,007 of JASAND010002082.1, read as the reverse complement.
TGAAACGTGAAAGCGGGATAAAACTCTTTGCGAAAATACTTTCGTGTCTTTTTCTCTGAAATAGTTTAAATCGAAACATATGTAAAAAATTTGAACAAATAAGTTTTTAGAATAATCTCGGGACGTTCATGCGCAAATGATGTTTGTAAAACAGATTATAGGTTTAAAAAATCGGCCTTTTGGTTTTTGAATAAAGGCATATAGAGTTGGCTTTTGTTGTTTTCATACTGTAGACCTATCCACAGCTTTAAGAATGCTTTCTAATATTTAACGAAGAAAATATTGTATTCCTAAGTACTGTTCACAACGCTTTGCAATTAGGATTAATTAATTTATTTAATATATTACTTCGATTATTCTAAAATTACATTTTAGTGCAGGACTTTAGAAATATGATAACTTTCTAACCAGTTTATATAGACTTACAGATTTATGTGGTTGAACCTTGCTGGAATAGTCTCTTGCTTGTTCGCATGAGGCAAATGTCTGAGTTATTTTATAGTCAACATTTAGCCATAATCGGGCAAAAGAAAGTATTGTTTGTCTTTGGACCACCATGAAAAACTGTAAGCGGATGTGTATAAAAATGTTCACTTTGGCTTCATTTGTAATCCCGACTACCAAAAGTCAAGGCAAATTACTTTAGTAGTTTTAATAGTGTAGTCGTAGTTTGATCTTTGCCAAATTTAACAATTTTAGCAAACGGTCTGAGAATCCTATATTCAGTTCAATAATCCTGGCTTTAACCACGTTAGAAATTTACTATAAAAGATTATCACAGTCACTCGAGTTTGAGCAGATATTAGCCTGAGCACCAAAAAAATAAACTGGATACATTAAAAGGTTTTCCCCAACTTTAGCAATTGTCCTGCAATCACTTTCCTCGGCTGATAAAACTGGAACTGTCTCTATACTACACTAGAAAATTAAACAGAGTACGATGGTTACTACAGAGTCGGGTGCGGAGTCACTTGGTTCAACTCCACGTCTAAAGAGAAAACTCAATTTGGATTTGTTCGGAAGCAACGAAGAGGACAAGGTTGGGTCACAAAAGACTCAACCTGTGTTCAAGATGAATCGCAATAAATAAAAGTAACTTTAATTTAAATTTTATTTCCAAAATTGAACAAGCAGGGTATTCTTGACAACGCTTTCATAAATAGGCTCTATTGGAGGCTCATCGTGTAACTCGGGTGCTTGGATTGAGGACATTGAACTGTTCAATCCTCACATAGAAATTTCATACATTTCTGTTAGCTCACTTGTGCTGGTGATTTATCATTTCGGTACAGTCGGTGCTTGCGCAACCGCTGAATTATAGAAATTTATAAAATAAAAATAATAAATAAAAACGACAAAAGCTATAACAGGAAAGTATGTCAAATTCGAAATACTTACATGTTCGTCGAGGTCGACATCGAGTGATGAGGAGAGGTGGATGAGGTAGCAATGGCACCGAAACCCCGATATACTCTTTCCCAATCCACAGAGTAATAATTTTGTGGATTTGTTCAAAACCCATGTACGTAAGCTACAACAGACCATAGGCACTGGTATTGGCGGTGAAAGACAGTGATACAGCGACAGAAGGTGGAAAGGTGGATGAGTTAGCAATTAGTAATGTAGATATGGCTGCCGTCGAAACAAAAAAATTGGAATGAATAAGTTGTAGACTGTTAAATAAAATTAAATTATTTTAAGTTAAAATAAAATGCGTTCTAGATGCCTCGGCAACTGACCTCGTTAGAAATGCTGTTTTTGTGCAAATGCGTAGAGTAAATTTACTGCTTTATGCTAAACAGTTTTCTAATATACCAATGCTCTCGCCCTTTTTAAGTGGACCAAATGTTCACAATCCGAAACGGTCTTATACTTTTGAGAGAGGTGGTACAGTTGGCATGGTAAGATTTAAGGTTTAAGACTACAGGCTGATTAGCCACCTAATACTGACACGGTTTATGATGTGCTGTTGTAATCACGGAAACTAAAACATTATCCGAACTTCAGTTTCAGTCGCCTAACTTAAAATCTGAATTGAAACCATATTAAAATTAAACAGGAACTTGACCATATAGCAACGACAGCATGCTAGCTGTAAACTTACTGTAGAGAGTAACCAATAAAACTTAGTAATTATGGCGTCTACAGTAAATTTGTGTATTTGTCTTCAGGTTCTCCAGCTTCTAACGTGATGTGTATGCTGCCCCAAACACAGCACCATCGATAATTTATTCATGGTCACAGGTAGTGAAATTCGGCATTTAGATACTATGCAACATGCCAAATTATTATGGATATCCGATTAGTATACCTATTCGATGCCGCCATGTGGTTGCCTTGCAGTAGATTGTTGATGACGTGCAACCCGGCCTATATTTAGCTACAGGTAAGTTGCAATCATCTGAAATTATGCTGGCTAGTGTAGAAGAGCATTAGGAATAGTGTCATAAGTAGTATATATAGGGCATTTGGTGTAGTATTGGGGGGGGGTACAATGGTGTACGTGGATCATGTGGACTGTGGTTCGGTGGACTGCGTACCCCCTCCTAGCTATGAGGATTGAGTGCCACCTCCTAACGTGAGGAGCTCAAAACTTCCTCCTAACTAGCGCCTTCAGGCTGAGGTACGGCATTTAGAGGGATTAACTAGGATTAACTCCAGAAATGGGCCTAGAGAGCCGGGAAATCCCCTCTAGGGGTTGGGGGTCGTAGAATCTGAATTTGCAGTGATATCATAGCTAGGAAATGCGGGATTTGGGATTAAGTGGAATTAATTCTAAAGATAGACCTAGAGAGCCAGGAAAGGTCTCTCCAGGGGTTTTCGAGGTCGTAGAATCGAAATCTGGAAACCAATTGTAATTTGTTTTCATCACGGAAAATTTTAAGTTCCACCCCTGTTAAAATTTGAAAACAGTTTTATGAATGAGATAAGAAATTTTCCTAGGTACTGTCTTGTTTACGTTTCTAAACTCCTAGCTATGAGGACAGTGTACCCCCTCCCAGTTATGTGGACTGCGTACCCCCTCCTAGCTATGAGGATTGAGTGCCACCTCCTAACGTGAGGAGCTCAAAATTTCCTCATAACTAGTGCCTTGAGGCTGAGGTACGGGATTTAGAGGGATTAAGTAGGATTAACTCTAAAAATGGGCTTAGAGAGCCAGGAATAGCTTCTCTTGGAGGTTTTGGGGTCGCAGATTCTGAATTAGCAGTGACATTATAGCTAAGCCGACAGGATTTGCAGGATTTGGGGGTTAATTAAGATCAACTCTAAAAATGGGCCTAGAGAGTCGGAAAAAAGCCTCTGTAGGGGTTTCGGGGTCTTAGATTCGGCATTTGCAGTGATATTATTGCTAAGCCGAGAGGATATGCGGGATTTGGGGATTAAGTGGGATTAACTGTAGATGGTCCTAGAGAGCCGGGAAAAGGTCTCTCTAGGGGTCTAGGTCGTAGAATCCAAATCTGGGACCCAATTTTAATTTGTTTTCATCACAGAAAACTTTGTGTTCCACCCCAGTTAAAACATAAAAAAACAGTTTTATCAAAAAGATAAGAAATGCTCCTAGGTACGGTCTTGTTTACTTTTCCAAACTTTTAATTTGCTTTTTTTCTATTGGGGTTAACCCCAGAATGTTTGGTTGGTATGGTCCCACGCCATCCCATAATTTTATTTATTTTGTGTGATAGTGGAGGCACCATAGCGACCTCCACTATTGTTTAATTATTTTTAAAAATTTCAAATCACAATGCTCTTAATGTGCACTTACTGGTACGCAAACGTTTTTATCAGTTTTTGCTACCAGTCTCCCCCAGAGTTGTTATCTCCCCGTGCAGTCAGTGATTGCGTTGTTGTGCTGATGAACGGCAGCACACTCTTATTTTTTAAGAAATTCTATTTCAGGTAATTTTTAAAAAAAAGTTATTCCAGGTTCTTCTATTAAAACTTTTATTTCAGGGTTTTTGTTTGTTTTGCATTTTATTTCAGGTTTTCTTTAATTTAGTATTAAATTAACTTAAGTTTAATCAAATTTAATTAATGTTAGCTTCAAATTGTGTATTTATAATGAATATACAAACCAGTATATAAAGAACAAGGGGGTAGGGAAAACGTTAAAGCCACAAAGTCAAGAAAGCCCCTTCCTCCAAAAATTATAAAATTTATTAAATTACTACTTTAAACGAGATTAGCCCTATTAATTTTAAGCCAATTAGGTTTTTTGTTTAGAGAATAGAGCCAGCTCATCAGATTCACTGCACAGCGAATTCTCTAAGGATCCTCAGGGACGGGTTGGGGCGATGGTTGTTGACTGGCGTGGAGACGATGCCGCCTGAAGTCAGGCGTTATCTGTGGAAGGTGGTTGAGCGGTTTGGTACCAACATTCAAAGGTTGGACCTAGATTTTAGGTATTTTTTTAATTTTTAATTCAGTATTAAATTAACTTAAGTTTAATCAAATTTAATTAATGTTAACTTCAAATTGTGTATTTGTATTTTTGTATTTCGTGATTTCTCGATTCGAACGAAACCAAAAAATGTGACTCCACACTTAGCCAAAACGAGACTAGCCCTATTTCTCTTAAACCAATTAGGGTTTTTTGTTTAGAGAATGCAGCCTATTCACCAGGTTCACTGCACGACGAATTCTCTACGGATCCTCAGGGATGTGTTGGGGCGATGGTTGTTGACTGGCGTGGAGACGATGCCGCCTGAAGTCAGGCGTTATCTGTGGAAGGTGGTTGAGCGGTTTGGTACCAACATTCAACGGTTGGACCAAGCCTTCGGGGTTATGGGTCAGGCTGTAGGAGAGGTATGGGTCGGGCTGAGAGAAATGGCAAGGTTGTGTACTAGGATACTAGAGAGGTCCATCCATTCGAGAATCTGCCGGTCGAAATGAGAAGCAAATTTGTAAACCCAGGAAATGGTTACTGTGGATGAGTTGGTTCAGAGTAAGGATTGGAAACAGGTTCATTTGGTCATACGCCCACTGTCCCTGCTGGATTCGTTACTCTATATGTGAAGGAGAACTAATTGGACTGCTTAATTGTTATAGACAAACAGAAATATTTTTATTTGCTTTTTGGGACCCCTAGAATGTCTGGTTTGTATGGTCCCACACCATTCCATGATTTTGTTGATTTTGTGTGATAGTGGAGGCACCATTTCGACCTCCACTATTGTTTAACTATTTTTTAAAAATTGCAAATCTCAGTGCTCCTAATGTGCACTTACTGGTGCGCAAACGTTTTTATCAGTTTTTGCTACCAGTCTTCCCCCAGAGTTGTTATTTCCCCGTGCAGTCAGTGATTGCGTTGTTGTGGTGACGAACGGCAGCTATCTACAAATCGCAATGTTTGCGCGATAGGAATAGTTCCTATTTACCCTTGGATGCCGATGTCATTATGTTTAAAGGTGATCAATGTGTTTAAAACTTTGTTAAACATTTGATACATCTTAGCAAGTTGTCAGAGGAACTTGTTAAAAATAATTTGGAATCACTGTATCAAAATATGAGATTTTGATTGAGAAATAGGTAAGTTTCCTAATCCAACTCGTTCTTAAAAGAAAGCTACCAAACTTTTGCGAAATTTAAAAAAACATGCTTTAAAAAAACATGCAGCTAGACTTCCTGTACTCGGATTTATTGGTTCCCGATCGCGATACGATATTAGGTTACTGAAAAAACTCATTTTGTGGAACTGATGCAACAAACCAGAATCAAACAAGATCTGCAAATTCAAAATATAATTAAAAGGGAACTAGATATTTAGCCATTGAAGCGCCATCTCTTGTGTTTATTGTTATACTTTCGTATCTCTGCATTTATTGAATGCAAAAACCGTCTGAAAGTCTCGTTTGACAAAAGCCCTAAATGTACCAAATGAGACAACAAACTACAGTCAAAAAATTCTTGCTTACTCCAGTGCTGAGCTCGGTAGTTGCAAATACTGTTCCATAACCCATAATGATAGGCCTCAACCCAGACAGGACGTTAATCCAAATAGTTTCAGGTGAGGTTTTGGTGGACGTACATGGCCTCTAGGTATCGGTTAAAGAGTTTATACGCTTGAACCAAGAACAGTTTTTATTTCAGTTTCAGAGTACTTCCCGGTTGACTCAAAACCGCACGCTTTTACACCAGGTAAAAATGCGGTCGGATGTCAATTCTGAAACCTACCGCAAACGCAAAATCAATTACTGGAAGGCTACCAGCAACCGAACTGCAATCCAAGGTCGACTTGGTATCGGTTGTAACGATTGACTGGACGTCCTGGAGGTTGAAACTTTGGTAGCCACGGTTACTTTGCTCTTTGTCATGGGAGCGACAAGACTCAGCAACTCAGAGTTGTTGCAATCTCCATCTCAAACTTTTTACACTTGCGTATAATTGTATGAAAATACCTGGGATCTCTAGGTGAGAGGCTGTTCGTTGCAATAATGCGTCTATTAAAAGATTTTGAGTACACCATTATAGCAAGATTCCGCAGAAAGAACACAGCTGGGACTAAGCACAGAATGTTTCCATGGAAGTGAGCTGACACGGCTGGAATTTTGCTGCCCAATCTTAGATGAAAACTGTTTCCATGGAAACTGGCTAACTGCACTGGAAACTAGCCAACCCGGTAGTAAACATTAAAATAGCTATGTGATGAACATACTTGAAATTTCATGACACGCCGCTGTCTTGACTGGAATCTTGCTGCCCAGAACTAAGAAGTTTATAGTTCCACGGAATTTCTCTGAATAGGTTGGAAGCAAGCCGCCTGGGCTAAGGCCTTCTAACATTCCAAGGAATTTAGCTGATAAGTTTTTCATGGGTCTAATCTGCGGAAACTCGCTATAATGGAGTACTCAAATTCTTTTGCTAGATGCATAACATAGATTCTGCGTACGCCTGAATATTCTTCCACTGGTCCATCTAAAAAAACTAAAGTGATATACTACTGGCTTTAAGCCCGCTTTGGTACACTGTCTAAGTTTCAGATAAAAATCAAACTATGACTAAAAGTTTTCTTTTTTCAATCAATCTTCAGTTCTGTCAATTTTCATTTTTGTAATTTTAATACGTATCGCTTATTACCGACAAAATGTTTAGAAATTAATCAGTATTAGTGGGAAAGCACAAAATTTGAAAACATCTGTTTGGAGCAGTAAGCAATGTTTTCAACCTTCAATTCTTGATGTATTCGCACGATAACGTCAATTTTTCATTATAAATTAATTAATAATTCAGCTAATGTCGAATCTTTGAGGGCCAACCGCCGATTTGTTTCGCCGATCTTCTGCAGATGGAGGAGGCGGTACAAAGTAGTTTTTGCCCAGAAACTACCAACTAACATAAAAAACAAAATTCGTCCAATGTGATATGAAAGCATGACGAATCTCCATCCACGAACATCCTGTCCGAAGTTGGCTAGGCTGAAAAACCGACGGGGTGTTTTGATATTTTGGGATTCACTTAATTGAGAAGTCGCGTTCCAATTCGAACATTCCATTGTGACCAATGGTCATGACATTCATTCCGCCCCATCGGTTTACCAGCACGGATTCAGTATTAAAGTTACGATTTATGTAACTTTTGGCCTGACACCCTTGAATTATATCTACCATCTGTGGAAGCAGGAGTTCTATTTCCGTTTCAGAAAACTTCACTTCTGGCAGCGATGCTTCTTCCGATTCTGGTGAGTCCAATCTCCAAGACGTCTGGAACCACACAGCAAAAATGTGGTCTGGTGTCAGCCAGACCTACTGAAAATGTGTGGACTAAAATCTGTAGTACACCAGCACCAGGTACGTCTTTGCACTTAGCATTGCCTAATAGCGTCAGTGGTTCTGCTTACATTAATTTCGTAACCACCAAAGCTAAGCGTACTTTGTGTCAGAGAAACCTTACACGTCGAAGTTGTCAGACAGACGAACGTCTGAGTCTCTTCTCCATATTCCTTCTCGGTGCATCCGTGAATCATTGTGGGAAATATCTGGAATCTCGCCGGACTATTTGGTCTACATGCAGTTTGTACACTCCATTTGTACATGGGACAAGTTTATAAGTAGCCATAATTAATCAATACTTACAGAAAACTACCATAGAACACAAAGAATGTACCTCAACAAATATAGATAAAATTAGTTCAATTCTGTTGCTGTTGTTCTAAAAGAAATTTTAGAATCTGGGAACATCTGTGGGTAGAACAATAAAGAATATTTTGAATATTCAGTCTTAGTCCTCTGGATAACATCATCGTCTCATTTGGACGGTTAGCATAAGACAGCATTCTTAAGTTATCCACGTCTACCACAGTGCAGTCAATTGATAACCATGAGAAGTATCAACGAATCATTTCAGTGTGTCTAATTCCCTTTGAATAATAATTTGACTTAAAATGATTTCCTGCGAAAGCCATTGTGGACTCTAGATCTAAAGATCGCTGTAAATTTGACCAGGTCAAGCCATTTTGACGAAAAGCATACGATGCAGCCCACTTTTGTTTTTTATTAAACGGATTCCAAGAACATGGGTCTTCTTTTCTGCGCCAGGTGTAGTCTCATTTTCAGCGATAGTTTTTGTGATGAGGGTTATTTGGAAAAAGTACATCACCGATCACAAGTACGCCAGTGGAGAGTATTCTGAGTATAGTCAGTGATATTTACATATGAGAACAAAAAATTAGTGAATTGTTCATTGTCTGGATGAAAACATGGTGACAATAGTAATATATCATTCGCGCAATTACGCTTTTAAGGTGGTGATCCTTTTTGGCTCAAATCAAGATGAAATTTTATGAAACTTTGTTAAATATGTTCTTTATGCGTTTTAACACTCCGCGCAATCAGACAATTTAAAAATTCGACATTTGAGTTCTGGACTGATTTTGCAAACTTTTGACAGTTGGAATTGTGGAATATTTGAGGTGGTAACTCCTTTTGGGCACATATTTTCAGTTTAAGGAAAACTCATGTTGAAACTTGACGAAACCTTCAGAATATGTTCTTTCATCGTTCTAACACCATCCGTGAAATCCTTGTTAAAAATCAGCACTTCTGCACCGAGCAGAGAATTCATTAAATGAGATAATGCTAAGGAACATTTGATATCAAAGCGGCCTTTCAACTCCAACTAACAACTAATAATAGCGGTTCAAGGTTGATGACTCTAAAATCACCTTCATCAAACCAACATAATTTTTACACAACCTATTATACCTATGCAGCATTCTTATTACTTTGACCGGGATAACAATTCGCATTTATCGCTGAGGAACTTTCTTCCTTGATTTCACTAAAGCTTCATAGTTGCAAAACTGCAAAACGAAGTTGCGAAAATTTAAGTTGAGTGGATTTGAATATTTTTCTTTAACTCTAAGAGTAACTCTTTTTGGTTTCTTTCTAACCTGCTTACATAAGTGTTAGGTGCATAATATTTTCTTTAAGTATCCCAATTCCCTTTTCAAATATTGGATATGTGACAGACAATAGTCTTCGATACAACAAAATGTTAAAATCGATGCCAATGTGCAAATATCAAATTCATCTGGAAAAAACTTTTTCAGCTGTAGGTTTGGTTAGAGGATGCTGTGAAGCACTACCAGCTTCGCAAACAGCCGAGAAATTTAAGGCATTCTAAAAACGCAAACCCCCTATAAAACAAAAAACTGTCAGGGTGGAAGTGCAGGCAGGCAGGCAAGCATGTGGAGATTTTTGTCGTCATTATCTAAACATTTTACTAGTTTTAATAGTTTTCATGTTTTCATTTTGTCAGTAATTTTTGTGCCATTTGCAGCAGATTCTTGCATTTAAGACAAGAGTCTTGGTAGATTGCGATTTCCTGTGCCTTTTAATGGATGAAATGTTGTATGTCCTATATTTAATTGATACACTTTCCATAAAAAAACTTTTATTGTTTCTACCCGGGAGCCAGGATTCCAATCTATATGTTACAGCAATCTAAATTTTAAAGAACCCTATGGTTCTGCACAGCAGACAGACAGATTTATCGATGCTGTTTCTTTGTTTAATTTCAAAGTTTCAAATAAAGTTTCAGAATTTTCCTGGCAGTTTCGATATCTTTGTTTTCTTGTAAATGCTATACTTCGAACAAGCTGTTATAAGTATCGATTATAAGAAATTAACAATATAAGCAAGGGCAGAATGTTCGGAATTGATTAACAACTGCAAAGGTTTAAAAGCTTCTGATTTCACAATAAAAATATCGAATGTGCCTCCGGTAAGTAAGGACAGCACAAAAGTTGATACCACAATAAGTTGATACCACAATAAAAGACAGAGGGCCTTTTCAAGAAAAGCCTTTTCAGGGTAAAGTAGAGTTTAAGTTAACTTCAAGGTTCAGAGTTTAAGTAATTCAGCCATAGTTATTTAAAGCAAAGCCTACAAATCCAAGCATCAGCAACTCTTTTCTTACTTTAAACGTTTCTCAGGACTGGAGGATAATGGAAGCTAAGAATTCAAAATAAAAAACTGTGTGAATGTGAAACTCATGTGAATGATGTTTAATTTTTCAAATTTTCAGTATTTAAGTATACCTCTTCCTGTTTTTCACAAATAAAATTTGATAAATAGTTCAAAGCTTTCAAAACTTTCAAAGTTTCAAACCCGTGATAAATTAGTTCAAAGATTATATGCATGTTTTGTTTATACATTTTCGCCCACATAGCTGTGTTTTCTCAAAGAAAATAACTATTGAACACCTACACGGTTCAAAGATGGTCTGGTTTTAATTTCGATATTACGATATAAATTATTTTGAAAGAACCGGAAATTTATTTTTCCAATTTATTCAACAACCCACTCATGATAAACTTCATCACGTGAAGCTTTCTCTTAGGGTTAGGCAGGCTTAGTTAGCAGATAGTCATGCTCTCTATGAGAGCCAGACTCATGCGAAGTTTCTATAATCATAGCTGAAAAGTTGTATATATGGGATTTCTGGGTTAAGCTTGTTAACAAAAATTAATTATATATTTGTTCTAGGTGAAAGGTTTTGACTTGCCAAATATCATTGTATGGCTACTCCTATCAAGAGTTCAACGGTGTTTTCATGCATCCGGTTAGGTAGGTGTTATAGTTCAGTAGAAACAGTGTTTTCAGATATGGGTAGGCTAAAGACGGCTTAGTTCTGAATGCGAAATTCCAAGCTGTGCTTAAGCTTGAACTAGCACCTCTTAATCGAACGATTAAAAGTTAATCAGAATTTGGTTTGCAGTTAATTGAGTACAGTCTCTCGTTAAAAGTGCGTAAATTTTTAGAATTTTGTAAAACAAATCCAAATATCAATTTTTAAAAAACGAAGAGTTATTTTAGCACCGAGATATTAGTCAGGAGAGCAAACTAAAAAGAATTCCAAGTTTTAATCCTTAACACTGAACCTGAACCTGAACTTGAAATCTGAACGTGTGTACCAATATGGTGACTGTCGATATTCAGTCCTCTAATGAGGAGGGTTATCTTGAAGAATTTTTTAAATTTGTTGTTTTGCTACTCAATATCAGTATTTTGCAATATTTTTCTGATCACGCTCGCGCTATTGATATCTATGAGAACGCAGGTTAAACGCAAGTCGGAGTAAGCGTTCAGTAATCCCTCCTTGACGCTAACTGTGTTGAAATGCAATATTCTTCTGCAAATTTTTTTATGTTACCATTGTTTCAAGTTCTTGCTTTTATTGAATTGCAAAGCTAATGAATGATACTGCTCAACAAGCTTTGCTTATACTGACGTGTAAAAATGAGTTAAAGCTGTGAAAGTAATGAAATTCTAGTATGTAAAATCGAAATGTTGGAAAGAAAGACACAAAACTTAGACTGTAGAAACTGACTGTATTAATTCAGCAAAGCTTCGATTTTAAACATTAGTTCAGGTACTATTGCGTACACAGTGCAGTGAGGATATACTGTGCGACAATAAATTAACGAAGCGGAAAACCGCTATCCTCGTATCTGTTGGGCGACGTCTGCGACATTTAAGATTTGGCTACATTATTTCCAAATTTGGAAAATATCTACTTGTCAGGTGATGGAAAGAGCCTGTGCTCCTGCTTAGAATATATTCTAAATAACTGCTGCAGTTTCAGAGCTCAAGTACTGGTCGGAGATCAGTGTGAATGGCAGGAGAAACTCAAACCTAAAATAACAGAGTACATGCCTATCGCACCAGGTTACATTAAAGCCTTCGTCTCCGTTTCTAGAAAAATCTAAAACATCAAATAAAATATGCAATGATAAGACATAAATAGTCAAAAGTATCATATCGCAAAAATGGTTTTACTCCTTTTGTTAATATATCAATTTGGTATTAGCTGTGCTGATTTTGTTTCAGTTCAATACGAACACCATCCACTGATCGTCCTCCTTCTGGTACTTTCCACAGCTTCCACTACTGTTTTAAGTTCTACATTTCCACCCGATATTACCACGACTATCACTACCACTATTGCAGCTACCAATAAAATTGTTACTGGTGATTTCAGCAGCAGCACGACGATTACCACTCCTGCTACTACTAGTGCTAGCACTGCTTCTGCTACTCCTAGTACTACTCCTGGTGGAACGAATCCTGTTCTGTCTGAAGCAGCAATTGGGTAAAAATCAATTTGTTTAGTTTAAAAACTATGTATTGACAGTGATACTGCTGGCAAATTGTGTGATTACTTTGATAATTTTATTAAACATTTTTTACTTCTGAAAACGAACCAAGCGATTAAACCTGAGGTTTGTTTGTTTGTTTGTATCTATAAAGTTTAAAAGGTATAACAATTCATAAGAACATTTTTTGCTTATTGGATATATTTTAAGACATTTTTGTCAAGGCTTACGAATGCTTTTGTTTCACGGAGAATTCTTCCTTATTAAAAATAAAACATCTTCATATCCTTGATTCTGCATCAAATAAATTGCTGATTTCTCGATCATGGATTTCCAAAAATAATGAAATCAAAATTTTTAAATCATAATTATACTAAATTAAACACTTTAATATCCCTTTTATGTCTACATCGGCACTTGGCTCAAGTGGCAACTTTTGATATCTGTTCCACAGCAGCCGTTTGCACTGTGTGCCTCCGATCGCTTACTCTTACTACGTGTAAAGAGTACATACGTGTACTAAAGTTACTAAATTTATTTAAATCCTGGCAGTCCTTTGATGAATTTGAGATTATAAACGATTCCAGCATTATCTTATTATTATTATTATTGGGCTACAACAGCACCTGTTGGGATATTGAGGTGCTGGGAATGGGTCTGCTTCCTGAACTTTCGTGGCAGGGTGAAAGCTTCGACATAATCATTTAAAGGAGCAATAGTAGCTCGCTGTTTTCAATGGGAGATTTGAGCTTTTGGCCATATTAGCGTACACAAATAGCCAAAAATTCCCGCTGGGTGATTATGTCGAAGCTTTTGATTCACAAAATCTGCAAAATTCTTTAAAATGCAAAATTTTCGCAATAACAGCCACGACTTAGCATTTAGCCAGTGCAGTGCCACTTGCCTTTGATGAAGTTTTATTCTATCTGTAGTAAATGTACTTTGTAAGTAAGTTTAAAGTATTCGAGCAGCTTTTTGAGCAAGGCAACACGGCAGAAGAAGTGTTGAAAAGTCTCACTGCTGTTCCAAATAAGGTTCTTCTAAATTATGAACGTCTCATGAAAATTTGGAATGAAAATAATATGTCGCGCTTCTGGGACCTATTGAAATTTAATCTTTTGCATAATTTGAAGCCCATGCTTGTTCCTATTGAAAATCACTACAGAAAATTGTTGTCACCGACCACACGTCAGTTCAGACTTCCGCAGCTTTCCCCCTATATGTTGCTCACATACAATTAGTTCTACCTGCTTGACGCTGTCAGCAATAAAAAGCAAAAAAAGGGATTCAAGCTACTTTTATGCAACAAAACCTCCGGAACTATGCAATATTTTAGCTACAACTCATAGTGCTCCACAATCTACTTGCAGACTGTGGATCAACTGTTAGGAAAAGTTATATTAGTGTGAATTATGCGGAGCTTTCAAGTTGGATGTGCGAGTGCCTAATAACCTCAAGGGGGACCTTCTATAATGTGACCTATCTTCAAATATGTTAAAGCAACCCTTTCTGACGTAGGGCTAACAACCCAGTTCTTCATTTCAGCTCTATCACTAAATTATGACAACGCAGGCCGTCGATGTCTAATATAGTTTTGCAATCACATGGTTCTTTTAGCAAGTGGTTGTTGGAACACGACGTCCTTGCGGAAAATATCACGTAGTCGATGCAGTCTGCAAGTTCAGCTCGTTTGTAAAAACATAACAGGCTACTGACGTGAAGCTAGCATTGGCGACTCGGGCTGTAGGCGTTCTGGAAGCGAAAATGTTACGTAAATTTGCTTATGGGTCATTGCTAATTAACCCTTTAAATCAACTAGTACTCGAGTAGTTAATAAAACTTTTTTCGAGCGCTGAACCAGCTACATTTCTGCAACTGCAACGATCGTTCCCAAGACTAGTTTGAGGTAATTTCGACAAAACGTCGAGCTGTTTACGTCAGGCCGACAGCATTCGGGTTTGGGATTTACAGCGGAGCTAAGGTTAGCTTCCTTAAGTTTTTTCATGATTTTTGGATCACTGTAATATACCTCACATTATCGGCTAATTTTAACCAATACAGATTCCATATGTTTGCTCTGGCTGAAAATTATTTGATTGGTTGCTAATACCAGACTTAGTTCAAAAATATTTGAGATATCGCAGGGAAGTTTTGGTTGACGATACTTCCATTGAGCTAGGAATAACCAGGGCTCTGAAAAACAGGGGCAGTCAGAAACGAAGCCATAGCCATTAGCTCAAAAATACATATTCAAGCGCATGATTTAAGGCCAATGTCAAAAGCAAAGGGTATTCAAAGGATTCATATTGATCTAATAATACAGTGTTACAAAGAAGTCCTATTCGTTGATAAGATTTCTGTTACAAGAAATAACGGTATCAGAAAGCAAGCATTGAACAAAACCTACACACTTATCAGCTACAAAAATACGGCTTCACGCTGATTACTTAAAGCGTAAAGCTGATAAAGCTGATCAAGCCGTAGACAAAATAGATAAATAGAAAATAAAATAAAATGAAAAATAGACTTGGGGCATTCAGGTTTGTAACCATTTCGTCGGCATACATAGTTGCAAACAGTAAAGAAGATCTAATTCGAATAAATTCAGCAAAAACATAGTGAATGTAAGTTTTTGACTCTACTTTGATCTGCAACCCAGGTGTTATGGCCATTTAGTTTTGTGTGCGGTGTGAGCTTCAGTTGTGTGAGCAACAGTGAAATGTAGGCGTCAACGAAAACGTTGACAGCAATGTTCCAAATACGCTTTACTAGCAAAGCAACTACACGTGTAACTAAAACCGCCTGACTTGAAGTCCCCGAGCAAAACTCTCTTGGACAAAAACGAAGTTTGTGGCAGAAAAAGTTTTCGGTGTATGGAAGATACAGCGCTGAAACTTACTACATATTTTAGACTGCAGCTTCTAGTTTGGTACAATTCAGTTGAGTGGTGAGTTATTGGTGAATTTTTAAAGTCAGAAGTTTGAACTATCCATCGTTTTTGGACTATGAAAAACAGGACCTACAGTTTTGCTTGTCCTGGACGATTGGCAAGAGCTACAGAAATGACCAATAGATCAGTCGAAAGCTAATGGAATAAGGAGCAACTTGTCTCATGGAATTGTAGGACTAAAATACTGTCTGTACAAGATAAAATTAGATAAATGTATACTGGGCAGTCTCCAAAGATAGGTCAGCGCATCACTCAAGCATACATTGTGAACGCCTGCATAACTGTCCTTGAACCGCGTCTGCACTGAAATGTCTTAGTAAATGCTTTAATTTGGTGTATCGGTCAACCCTGTTCTCGATTGCGTTCGGTCTCCACCTGACCTTGCAGGGCTCATCACCGGAATTTTCAAGTTTTCCGGCTTTGAACCTGAATAACTCTGTCACAGTTTCATTTCGTTTCATTTAATATTCTAAATTATTTTTGAGTACATATGGGGGCATATTATGTGTGAAAATGAGCGAAATCCGCGACTATACATTTTTGACCAAAGTGATCCCCCTTAAGCTAAGCCGTTTAAGCCTATTTTTAATGAAGGCCTTTTGACTATTAATGAAGTAATAAAAGCAAATGAAATTCCCGCTTCATTGTACCTACCTTATATTTTTTCAGGGGCTGGGTCGGAAATCGACCATCGACTCATGACGTCCTATAGAGTGGAAAATGAAGGAAGGAGGAAGGAACTGGTTACATGCCATTTTCATTAACTTCTTACCATTCTTCTTTGTTGGATTTGCTCTTTACTTGTGTTCTCTTTTATGGGACAGCGTTCTGCTACATTATGTAGAGTATTGGACAGTTTTTCTTCTTAGCAGTAAACGTGTATATAATTTAATGCTAAATAAGGCTTAATAACGGTGAAACGGGAAAACGGGATAATAACCATTTGCGAAAATACTTTCTTACTGTTAAATATTTTAAATCGAAAGAAATGTATAAAACTTGAACAAATAAAGTTTTAGAATAATCTCGAGACGCTCATACACAAATGATGTTTGTAAAACAGATTATAGGTTTAAAATATCGGCATTTTGCTTTTTTAAAAGAGTTGGCTTTAGTTGCTTTCATACTTTAGTCCTATCATCAGCTTAAGAATTCTTTCAAATATTTAACGAAGAAAATATGGTATTCTTAAGTACTGTTCACTACTTTTGCAGTTAGGATTAATTAATTTATTTAATGTATTACTTCAATCATTCTAAAATGACATTTTAGTGGCAAGACTTTAGGAATATGATTACTTTCTATATTTTCTCAATCTTCCTCAAATCCGATTTCACGTTTCACCTCACAACTTGACAAATAACTTAAAAAGGTTTTTATAGACACTTACAAAATTATGCGGTTGAACTAGTTTATATACACTTACAGAATTATGGGGTTGAACCTTGCTATCTTGCTATAGTCTCTTGCTTGTTTGCATGAGGCAAATGTCTAAAATATTTTATAGTTAACATTTAGCCATAATCGGGCAAAAGAAGGTATTGATTGTCTTTGGACCAGCATGCAAAACTGTAAGCGGATGTGTATTAAAAGGTTCATTTTGGCTTCTTTCAAACGTCAAGGCAAATTACTTTCGTTGTTTTAATATTGTAGTCGTAGTTTGATCTTTGCCAGATTTAACAACTTTAGCAAACGGTCTGAGAAGCCTCTATTCAGTTCAATAATCCTAGCTTTAACCACGTTTGAAATTTACTATAAAAGATTATGTTATTTATTATTATTTACTATAAAATATGCAGGACATAAGGGGCTCAGCAGGTCTTAACGATCGAGAAAATCAGCCAAATGCATGATAACACGAAATTTCGCAACTTTGCCTCCAGTTTTCTTGCTATTCGATATGTTTTAGCCCAAACCAAGAAAAACTTCTCCAAAAAGCTCTGGAATCCGTCGAGTGTTTTGAGAAATCGATTCTTGGAAACAAAATAATCGCGGTTTTGCCAAAATGGTTTTTCGGCCAAATCTCTAGTTTAAAACAATAACGTCCCTCTAAGAGGCATTCATAAAATGTGTCGAGTTGTTAATGTGCCTCCATGACCATATACCCTTCACAAAATTCTCTTGGGAATTCTCCTGAAGGTTTTATTTGATTATTTATTTAAGCACACCTTATTTACATCAAGTTTGTTAGTATCATTGCTCTATTGATTACACATTATATTGGCAGATTGAAGACAAAAGAAACGAATCATGTAAGTTCGTAGTTTAATGATTTTCAATTTGAAAGGGCGTTCACGGGTCAGGTTTACGACACCGATCAGGATAATCCGTTTTCAAAATCCAATTTTGTGGACCTTCTTCACCACCACTTTCACCTATTTCGTCGGTTGTCCTGTGGCACCGTCATAAAATGGGAATTCCTTAAGTGAAACGAGTCGTTCTGCCCTTTTTTGTCAGTCCCGGGCTTAATAAAACAAAAAACCGTGTGGCAGTGCAAGAGTTGGAAAGACACTTTGATGGTATACCAACATGTGTTATGTGAATGTGTGACAAATCCTTTGCCGACGCCAGTAATTACAGTGCATCAAAGAACCACTCGTCGGCCCAATCCCATGTCCTTTCAGTGTCCCTTATGTGGAGGAACAATCAGTCCTGACTCCTGACTGCCGGCTTCCTTTTGTGCGGTGCTTTTGTGGTGATTTTTTGAAACGCTATAGCTATAGCAATTTCGGTTTCTCTAAACTGAAGAATCGGCCAAAAGCTCGTTTTGTGCCATGATATGCAGGACATATGGGCCGAGGGACGTTTTTTGGATTTGGCTCAGCAGGTCTTAACGTTCGAGAAAATCGGCCAAATGCATGATACACGAAATTTCGCAACTTCGCGTCGAGTTTTCTTGCTATTCGATATGTTTTAGCCCAGATCAAGAAAAATTTCCTTCCGCAGAAGTGAATTTCGACTTCGCCAGAAATCTCTAGAATCCGTAGAGTAGTTTTTGAGAAATCGACGTTGAAAACAAAATAATCGCAGTTTTGCCAAAACGGTTTTTCGGCCAAATATTTAGTTCGCTAATAGGCATTCATAAAATGTGCCGAGTTGTTAATTCTTTGTCCAGGGATCCTACATTCATTTTCACAAAATCATCTTTGACTTTTTAATGTATTCCAAAATTTATTGCAAATTCTTGAGCAGGCTTTTGCATTGGTCATTCTCAAAAACACATTAGACTTTTGTTCCATTGGGAACAATTATTGTAGCATCCTCTGTAATATTCCCAGCGGAGTGAGCTAAAGTTGCCCCCCCAACCATAGAAATTTCAGCAAAGTAAGAAAGGTCAGGTAAACTTAACCATTTCGCTTAGCACCACACAAGTTGAGGCTTCATAACCTTGACGAACTAAACTTCGTTTGTCTGTTCAACAATTTATACGAGGTTAGAAGAAAATGATACCAGAACTAACAAAGAGTCCGCCGATCGAGTAGTAGCCGCGTTAGCGACATCAATCCTGATGCAGCAACTCTGAACGCTGGCAGTTCAAAAATTAGATCGACTGAACGACAGTCCTCATCAACATTGAAGAAAGCAGACTTTTCCATTGAAATTAGCTTAGCCATTGCTAACGCTCCGTAGTCTCTATCTTATACATTCTATCCACCGATTGCCAATACGGTTTTTCGGCCAAATCTTTAGTTCGCTAATAGGCATTCCTAAAATGTGCCGAGTTGTTAATTCTTTATCCAGTGATACTACACTCACTTTCACAAAATCATCTTTGACTTTTAAATATATTCCAAAATTTATTGCAAATTCTTGAGTATTCTTTTGCATTGGCCATTCCCAAAAACAAATACGACTTTTGTTCCATTGGGAACAATAAAACTTAAGCGTAAGCTTAAAACTTAACATAAGCACTTAAAAATAAACGGTGTAAAAGAAATGGTTTTCTTCCAACTTTAATAATTGTTCAGCAATCACATTCGTCGGCTGATAAAACAGGAAGTGTCTCTCTACGTAGTGCTGTCGGAACGTCAACGGATCCTTCGTGCACATTCGGAAATCACTGTTTAAATCGGAAATATTTGAATTCTGTGCAAAGCGAATTTTCTCCATCTTGTTTTGAAATTGGTTCTTCCGTTTATTCGAAATGTATTCATAAAGACCACCAATAAAGATGAGACCTCTTAATATGGCAAAGATCGAAGCTATTTCTACAGGCAGCTTAAAATAGAAAAAGTAAACTTCTTAATAGCTTTTAAATTAATTAAACATGTAAGCGCATATTTTGTTTAGTATGACAATATACGTTGATGATACTGTATTGATACGGCTCTGGATTCTTTCCGGAAGTGGAATGGGTCGACGGAACCTCAGGATTTGCCCGACTTCGTCTACTATGCTTCGCGACATCGGCCAAAAGAAACCGTATACTCGTCTCAGATCCACAGAGTAACCATTTTGTAGATTCGTTCAAAAGCCATGCGCGTAAGCTACAATACACTGCAATTCACTACAATAAAACCACAATACAGGGGAATAAAGATAGAGATACAGCGATCAAAGAATCGAACGTTAAACAAAGTGCAATGGTAAATACCGAGTCGGGCACGGCGTCACCTGTGCAAATCCACTTTAAAAAATTCAACTTTGATTTGACAATTTGCAGCGGCGAATAGGACAGGATTGGGTCACAAACGACTCAAACTGTGTTTAAGATGAAGCGCAATAAATAAGGTAAGCTGAACTCAAATTGAATTTCTAAAATTTAGCAAGTAGATTATTCCTGTGAACACTTTCATAAATGGTTTCTATTCTATTCTAACTGAGTTGTTTGGATTGAGGGAATTTCATTTTTCAATCCGCAGGTCAAGTCATGTATAACCGGTCAATGTCATAAACCACAGGCTTATTGCGCTGATCAATTTGCGCTGATCAATTTCTAGAATGTCCGGTTACCACAACCTGGATTTTGGAAATAACTCCGACAAAGCTCTAACAAACGACTTTCCTAAGTTGTCAGGAATTGTGCACATAAACTGCCTGTATCACGACAAGCTGCGTAACTTGGCTGCCCGAATCCGCATAGTATTTCAAGGTCGCAAACAACCAATGCAGTGGTCCAACATCTTCCAGTCTACCGTTAAAGTACCACCACAAAAACTACGCAAACAGTATTTCTGATGACATCAGTTGGAAGCATTTTATTAAACCGTCCAAACCTATTCATCCCAATTGTTTTTGTAAGGCAGCCAAATCTACACAACTAATTGCTACTTCATCCACCTGTTCTCATCAACCGATGTTGAACCAGTAGCCTGGTAAGTATGCCATACTTTTCTGTTCTAGCATTGGTTTTCTTTATTTGTCAATTTCGATATCTCAGCCATTGCACAAGCACCGACTCTACCGACATGAGGAATCACCAGTACTATTAAGATAACAGAAATGTTTGAAATTTTTACGGGCGGATTGAAAAATGAAATTCCCTCAATCCAAACAACTCAGTTAGAATAGAATAGAAACCATTTATGAAAGTGTTCACAGGAATAATCTACTTGCTAAATTTTAGAAATTCAATTTGAGTTCAGCTTACCTTATTTATTGCGCTTCATCTTAAACACAGTTTGAGTCGTTTGTGACCCAATCCTGTCCTATTCGCCGCTGCAAATTGTCAAATCAAAGTTGAATTTTTTAAAGTGGATTTGCACAGGTGACGCCGTGCCCGACTCGGTATTTACCATTGCACTTTGTTTAACGTTCGATTCTTTGATCGCTGTATCTCTATCTTTATTCCCCTGTATTGTGGTTTTATTGTAGTGAATTGCAGTGTATTGTAGCTTACGCGCATGGCTTTTGAACAAATCCACAAAATTTTTGCGCTGAGGATCTGAGACGAGTATACGGTTTCTTTTGGCCGATGTCGCGAAGCATAGTAGACGAAGTCGGGCAAATCCTGAGGTTCCGTCGACCCATTCCACTTCCGGAAAGAATCCAGAGCCGTATCCCCCCCCCCCCCCCCAATACAGTATCATCAACGTATATTGTCATACTAAACAAAATATGCGCTTACATGTTTAATTAATTTAAAAGCTATTAAGAAGTTTGCTTTTTCTATTTTAAGCTGACGGTTGAAATAGCTTCGATCTTTGCCATATTAAGAGGTCTCATCTTTTATTGGTGGTCTTTATGAATACATTTCGAATAAACGGAAGAACCAATTTCAAAACAAGATGGAGAAAATTCGCTTTGCACAGAATTCAAATATTTCCGATTTAAACAGTGATTTCCGAATGTGCACGAAGGATCCGTTGACGTTCCGACAGCACTACGTAGAGAGACACTTCCCGTTTTATCAGCCGACGAATGTGATTGCTGAACAATTATTAAAGTTGGAAGAAAACCATTTCTTTTACACCGTTTATTTTTAAGTGCTTATGTTAAGTTTTAAGCTTACGCTTAAGTTTTATT
>JASAND010002081.1:0-26121 GCA_030248195.1 Trissonchulus latispiculum | reverse complement strand
CTGTCATTGGTTACGTTAAATGCTTAAACTATTATCTTTGCGATTATTAAGAAAATTAATATATAATTTTGAGGTTTTCGCGAAATGTAACCATAAAGATAGCACTACATTTCACAATTATATATTTTCGTACCCGAAAATACACAAATGATACCAGACACTCCAGTAAATATATAAAATAAAAGATAAATGCATATTAATTAATTGATAAGCCGAAGGGCTAACTATGATATTATACGATCAAGGAACATGGAAACCCTGTTTGTTGTGCATGCAGAACTTAACATGTCCATGTATTCTGACGAAAAGTTTGCAAGTTGTTGGAGCGAGGTATACTGAAGGATAGGCTTTTCGATTACTTTGCTAAATCAGGTTTATCTGTTTGCTTAAACCTTTTGGGCAGTGGTTTTGGAACGCTGTAACTCTCAATTTTGAAGCCCTCTTTCAAGCCGAGTGGCCGCAGGTTGTTAAAGAACACGAAAAGGACTTATTCAGAAAGTTCCAGTTTCATAAGGGATTAAAGCCGTGAGAGTGAAAAGTACCAAGAAGGAAACCAGCACCTTAAAATAAACCAGATCATAAATGCTACATCTCAAACACCATTGGACAGATTCGAAAGATTTTTGGCAAGATGCAAATTCGAACTATATATTGTGGAGGACGTTTTTCTTGATTTTGCTAAAACGTTTCCAGTCTCGAGAAAACTCAGTATAAAATAGCAAAATTTAGAGTCGCCGTGCATTTTGGGAATTTAAAAAACATTAGAAGCTACTAGGCCAAATCCAAACAAGTCCCTCCAGCCCACATGTCTTTCTTATGATAGTACACAGGAAATTGGCCAATCAGTTCTGCACATTTGAGAAGTCGATGTTTAAAATCGACGATCTATGTTAAGTGGTACGTCAGAAAAATTAACTTTTTTTATCGAGGTGCTCGGCATTGTTCAGGCAGTCATTGGAGTCTATGGAATGCTGCCCTCCGCGGTCCGTTGAAAAAGGACAAGAGACGGAGGGTGAAGGTCGGGGATAGAAAACTTGACCCCCAAGCAGTTCTGACGTACGGTTATTTCAGTCGCCCCAGGGAAACCTTTGTTGTGACTGCAACTTGTTTTTGCTAGTTCCACATATTTAGATGAATCTGCTCATTGTAAGCTTTATCTTGTACTAGTGTTTGAGAAAGGGGTTTCACCGGCCGGCCGCCGGCCGAATCGGTCAAGAAATTTGAATTTCATGAAGCAGCAAACAACAAGCAGACTAGTTCACATTAACCTACAATGTTAGCAGTGCATCATTGAAAACTACTACAGCACTACATGCATAATAGCACTAAAAGTTGAAAACTGACATTACAAAACACTGACATCTTAAAATGGTGATATTACAAAAGGCTGCTTTTATAAGTTTAGACGACACATAAAGTTACACGAAATGTACGCTTGACGTACAATACGTCACTACTAGTAGTAGTATTCATAGAACTTCCACGTAGGTATTCCAGCTCAGACGTATTGGCAATCTTAAAGCCAGTCATCTTATCGTGGATTGATCGTAGACGTCTTCTGCTTCGTACAATACTCCAACTTGGTCCTATTCCACATAGAGACAGGTATTCGTTCGATGGCTTAGATCACCCTCGCGACATAGATGTAGACTGCAATCTATGGCCAAACGATGGTAAGACTATCTTTCCAACAGTGTAGTAACATTGTTGTGAGATGCCGTGCTCTGTCTCCGTAGTGCTAATTGAATACACTACGGTAAAAAGGAGTCACTAGTAGTAGCAACATGGTTCTTTATGTACGATGAAAATTAATAGTACCACCTTGACTTTTTATGGGATTTCTGGCAGTAAGGTGTGGGTTCCTATGTTACTCGTACTCTATCAACATAGGTCCTGACAATGTTTTACGTCGTGGTTACACTTGACAATCGTGTCACAACGGCTGTCTCCCATAGTTGGCAATCGTGACAACTAGTAGGTAGATGTGGCAACAGATCGTGACAACATACACTTGCTATTGAACCCACGCTATGTCTACTATTGCGTTGTCACAACCAAATCAGACATGGTCCCAACGCGTTGTCACACCGTTTTGTCACTGGTTACACGAACAATGTTGTGACAATTCTGTAGCAACGGCCGTTGTGACAACGCGTTGCCAGAAGACTGTCAAGTGTAACCACGGCTTTAGTGTCGCTTCTTCGCCTAAGGTTATTGACACTTGAATCCATTGGTGGATTGGCCTCTAACATTTGCCTCTAGCTCGGTGGTGAAATAAATATATGCAGTACTCCCGCATACATCAGTAGTAAAACCTTGTAACTGAACTTGTAACCTTGTTCAGAGGTGGCAGTCCGTAGTTGTCAAATATTCTACTTCATTATCCTCTAGCCACGTTGCAACCCAGTGTTCTCCATCCCATGACTCTGTGTTAGCAACAGACATCCTGGACGGTAACGTGGTAGCTGTGGGAAATTCTACTAGGAGAGGAACTTTGCAATCCCTCCTTAAAATCTCGAGGATTTAGCGAATGTTCCTAGTGCATAGTCAAAGAATGGTGTCCGATTATAGTCTATTGATATGAATTATCAAACTCGTCGTATATAATGATTTCAACACCTTGAGAATAGGTTGCCGTTGGTAAGACATTTTCTAATTGAATCATAGTGATACGCCTCCTTCTTTGATGAGTTGCATTGCCCCTGTATCAACATTGTCGGGAGTTAGGTCAAAGGCTATGGTATCATTTACCAAAATCTACATAGGAAATATCTGCACCTTTCAAATGTATGGATTTATATTATGACTTATAATAATATTAATGATTATACGGCTGCATATAAAACGATTATTTCCGTATTTGGTAAGTATGGTGGTGATATTTTTATTAAAAACTAGGCTAACGCTTTTATAATTCATTATAGTACAGTTTCTTTAAAGTGATTTTACTCGTACATGTTTCAAAGAACCTGTCAGAATTGCTTGAAAAGACCATTTTATTTAAAATTGCATGAAAAGGTTAAAAACGTAGCAGGAAAAGTAGTTGAGTAACAGTTAAAGATAGAAGGAAGAACTATAGTGAACAAAAAATACCTGTCCTGCGAAATAAGAAAGAAGGGATAAGAATAGAAAGTAGAGGCAATCCTTTACAATAATAACAATAAAATTACATGGGGGAAAATAGTCAGAAGACGTGTAGATAATCGGGAATTAACTATAACGTGAAACAGGAACCAAAGAAAAGAGAGCATGTGTAAGGTGGACACACTTTAAACTATGCGTATGTGAACACGAGACTGCTAAATGCTAAAGAAAGAACTTAAATTCTGAGTTAAACTCACCCGACGGAGGAAAATACTAGGGCTGTTTCCATGCAAAGTTGGGATAAAGTTGCAGTTTTCAAAACTTTTGACATTCCTATCGCATATTGGGGATATACTAATCAACAATTATATGATGTTAAAGTTGTGTGTATTATTAATGAAAATTGTGTCTACGTAATTACAGCCTATCCATGTCCGAAATAAATGTACTTGAGTGAAGGTCAATTTGTCAAAGATATATTTTCAAACTTTACTGTCAAACTTTCCCAGGTCTTTAAATTTAAATTTCAAAATGACCAAGGTTTTTCTTGTATCCAAATTTGTCAGTTGCAAAAATGTTTTGTGTAGAGAATGTTGGCTCCGTTACTATTGACGAGATGCACATACAAGGCATTGTGCACCTATGTCTAAGGACAAAAGTAACTTCTTCGGTTCCATGGAATCGCTCAAGGAGCTGATCGTCCGTTCCCCGGCTGTTCCCGATAAATCCTGGCGCAAGGGTATCGGGAACCGGTTTTGACTGTTTCATAAATTCGAAGAGCAGCTGGGACATGTGGGCTTCGACGGGGGCCCAAACAACGGTATCCGGGTCGTGGTGGAAAAACGACGCTACGGGTACCTACGGGTACCTACGGTCTTATATGAAACGATTATTTCCCTATTTGGTAAGTATGGTGGTGATTTTTTCATTAAAAACTAGGCTAACGCTTTTCTACTTCATTATAGTACAGTTACCTTCCGTACAGTTCCTTACCGTCCCCTTCCACAATCATACATTTCTATTTTACGATTCATTATTGGCTGAACATATATATTTTACGACTATCATTTGTGGTTATTTTATTTTTCAAATGTATGGATTTATATTGTGACTTATTATAATCTTAATGATTATAGGGCCTTATATGAAACGATTATTTCCCTATTTGGTAAGTATGGTGGTGATTTTTTCATTAAAAACTAGGTTAACGCTTTTATACTTCATTATAGTACAGTTTCTTACCTTCCGTACAGTTACTTACCGTCCCCTTCCCCAATCATACATTTCTATTTTGCGATTTATTATTGGCTGAACACATATATTTTACGACTATCATTTGTGGTTATTTTATTTTTCAAATGTATGGATTTATAATTTATTATTATTATTATTATC
The DNA here is from genome assembly GCA_030248195.1 of Trissonchulus latispiculum. Lineage (NCBI taxonomy): Eukaryota > Metazoa > Nematoda > Enoplea > Enoplida > Ironidae > Trissonchulus > Trissonchulus latispiculum. Next base: position 21,642 of record JASAND010002081.1, on the reverse strand, counting down.
ATTTATAATTATTTAAAATTGCATGAAAAATTTAAAAACGTAGCAGGAAAATAAAAGGTTGAGTAACAGTTGAATATAGAAGGAAGAACTATAGTGAACAAAAAATACCTGTCCTGTGAAATAGGAAGAAAGAAGGGATAAGAATAGAAAGTAGAGGCAATCCTTTACAATAATAATAATAAAATAACATGGGGGAAATTAGCCAGAAGACGTGTACATAATCGGGAATTAACTATAACGTGAAACAGGAACCAAAGAAAACAGAGCATGTGTAAGGTGGACACACTTTAAACTATGCGTATGTGAACACGAGAATGCTAAATGCTGAAGAAAGAAATTAAATTCTGAGTTAAACTCACCCGTTAAAGAGACGGAAGAAAATCCTAGGGCTGTTTCTATGCAAAGTTGGGATAAAGTTGCTGGTTTCAAAACTTTTGACATTCCTGTCGGATATTCGGGATATACTAATCAACAATTATATGAAGTTAAGGTTGTATTATCAACGAAAATTGTGTCTACGTAATTACAGCCTATCCATGTCCGAAATAAATGTACTTGAGTGAAGGTCAATTTGACAAAAAATATGTTTTCAAACTTTACTGTCAAACTTTCCCAGGTCGTTAAATTTAAATTTCAAAATGACCAAGGTTTTTCTTGTAGTTTCCAAATTTGTCAGTTGAAAAAATGTTTTCTGTAGAGAATGTTGGCTCCGTTACTATCGACGAAGGGAACATTACAAGGCATTGTGCACCTACGTCTAAGGACAAAAGTAACTTCTTCGGTTCCATGGAATCGCTCAAGGAGCTGATCGTCCGTTCCCTGGCTGTTCCCGATAAACCCTGGCGCAAGGATATCGGGATCCGATTTTGACTTTTTCATAAATTCGAAGAGCAGCTGGGACATGTGGGCTTCGACGGGGGCCCAAACAACGGTATCCGGGTCGTGGTGAAAAAACGACCCTACGGGTACCTACGGGTACCATTCCCTGCCGTATGCTGAACAGCTGTCAACAAATACCTGTATATATCCCAACTGTCCTCATAAGGGGAACATTTTCCATGAAGTTTGGTCGTACTTAATATTTGAATTCTACCAGCAAATTTCATGGGTAAGGTGGCCTGTCTCCTTCCCCAATCATACATTTCTATTTTTCAATTAATTATTGGCTGTACATATATATTTTACGACTGTCATTTGTGGTTATTTTATTTTTCAAATGTATGGATTTATATTATGACTTATAATAATATTAATGATTATACGGCTGCATATAAAACGATTATTTCCGTATTTGGTAAGTATGGTGGTGATATTTTTATTAAAAACTAGGCTAACGCTTTTATAATTCATTATAGTACAGTTTCTTTAAAGTGATTTTACTCGTACATGTTTCAAAGAACCTGTCAGAATTGCTTGAAAAGACCATTTTATTTAAAATTGCATGAAAAGGTTAAAAACGTAGCAGGAAAAGTAGTTGAGTAACAGTTAAAGATAGAAGGAAGAACTATAGTGAACAAAAAATACCTGTCCTGCGAAATAAGAAAGAAGGGATAAGAATAGAAAGTAGAGGCAATCCTTTACAATAATAACAATAAAATTACATGGGGGAAAATAGTCAGAAGACGTGTAGATAATTTTGAATTAACTATAACGTGAAACAGGAACCTAAAGAAAAGAGAACATGTGTACAGTGGACACACTTTAAACTATGCTTATGTGAACACGAGACTGCTAAATGCTGAAGAAAGAACTTAAATTCTGAGTTAAACTCACCCGACGGAAGAAAATCCTAGGGCTGGTTCCATGCAAAGCTGGGATAAAGTTGCAGTTTTCAAAACTTTTGACATTCCTATCGCATATTCGGGATATACTAATCAACAATTATATGATGTTAAAGTTGTGTGTATTATTAATGAAAATTGTGTCTACGTAATTACAGTCTATCCATATTATGTCCGAAATGAATGTACTTGAGTTCAGGTCAATTTGTCAAAGATATGTTTTCAAACTTTACTGACAAACTTTCTCTGGTTTTTAAATTTAAATTTCAAAATGACCAAGGTTGTTCCTGTAATTTCCAAATTCATCAGTTGCAAAAAAGTTTTTTGTAGAGAACGTTGGCTCCGTTACTATCGACGAGGTGCACATTACAAGGCATTTATACACTTCCTTTTTGCTATTTATTTTTGGCTGTACATATATATTTTTCCGACTATCATTTGCGGTTATTTTTTTCAAATGTATGGATTTATGTTATGACTTATTATATCATATCATAATTATTATTATTATTAATATTATTATTATTATTATTATATCATAATGATTATACGGCCTTATGTGAAACGATTATTTGCCTATTTGGTAAGTATGGTTGTGATTTTTTTATTAAAAGCTAGGCTAACGCTTTTATACTTCATTATAGTACAGTTTCTTTAAAGTTATCTTACTCGTACATGTTTCAAAGAACCTGTCAGAATTCTCTGGCATACCGACGGTGTCCCGAGACAGAAGAGGGTCACCTAGCACAAAAGCAGCAGGTAAGGCGCCTGGATGGCCAATCAGGCCTGAACGATTTCTGGGAATGTTTTAGGGTTAAGCCTCCCAGATTATTGCCACGCCAACCCCACTCAGGATCTGGAACATCCTCTAACAAGGGGCACGGGAAGGATTCCATCAACAACGATGCAAGGGATGGAGACTGAGAAAACTTCTCATAGTAAATGCGTAAAATAACCAAATCCTTCACCAAACTCCATTTATGGCGGAATCCGGCTATCCTGGGATCAGGTGAGATTTCTCTGCTCAAGGCCTTCTGACGAAACCCGTCTTCTACTGGCAAGATTTCGACTTCGAGATCTACGGCCGCACGAGCCTTGCAGCCCTGATAGAATGGAATGGAAACCACCTTCCCAAACAATACCAAAGAAGACGGGGAAAGGTGAGAGAAACCAGCATATGACGTTCCGCACCAACGATTATAGAGCATAGCTTCGCGGGGATGGCCTACGAAAAAGAAGGAAACCAGGAAATGTAGCAAACACTTTACAAATGAAATACTGTAATGGTGTCGCAAATAATACTTTATATTTTCCTCTTCACGAGCCATCACGGCATTTGTTTAAAAATTTTTGATGAGGTAGAAGCAAGAAGCAAGAAGACATAGGAAAGGGAAGAATGGGCCCAAAACAAAAAATAAAAACTACCAAACTACTACCCCATTTAGTGGTGATAAAGTTTTAGATTGCAACTGTAAGCTAAAAACTGCTCCTGCGAATTGGGATCTTGCAAAATATCAGAAACAGGTGATATCTTGCTTTTAATCCGTAGAGGGCCATGCCAACGCATGGTAAATTTTCGACTTCTGTAGAAATTTTTTAACATGGCCAACTGATTTACTCTAAATGGCACTCGACAAGTACGAGAGTTGTATGCTTTCCGTTGTCGTGCATGTGCCCGATGCTGGCCTTCACGAGCAACTTCATTAAGTTTACGCAATCCTCGCCGAAGCAAGCTATAATAATCCTTTTTATCCGATACCAGCTTGGGATTGTCGCTTTCAGTAAAATCAAACGGCAGTCGCGGTAACCTTCCATAAATCATCTGAAACCGACTCAACCCAGTACAGCTGTGTACGCTAGTGTTGAAGGCGAAGGAAGGGTTCTGGCAGCATTCTATTTAACCTTTCCTCTAGCCCGTTAGTTTGAGGGTGGAAGGGAGTGGAATGCATCTGCTTGATTCTCAACTCGCTGGTCACAGTTCTAAACAACTCTGACGTAAATGACGTCAGACTGTACTACCTCAGGGCAACCGTGCTGCAATACAACGCGGTTAACCAAGGCTTTAGATACCGTCGTAACATCTGCCTTCGCGGTGCTCACGGTGACAGCCCATTTAGTAAAGATGACGAATTTGCTACCTGCCCTAGTGCGCGGCAGTGGGCCTAAAATATCAACACCTACTCGAAGGATCTGGAAGCCAATATCTGCTGTAATGGGGCTCTACTGGCTGTGCTGGCTTTGGCTGTTTGACACGACTGGCATCTTTGACACCATCTCTCAACATCACGAGCCATACCAGGCCAGAAAAACCGTGGTGAGAGTGTAGTCAAAACACGTCTTGCACCAAAGTGACCTCCTAAAAGACTACCATGAGAGCTGTTCAATGGAGTGTTCCGCAGACTTTGCGGGATAACAGCTCCGCGAGATCTGAGGCGCCTGCTGTACCTAAACAACACTCCGTCGACCAAGCAAAAGCAACCGCTCGGCTTGTCTGCAGTCTGCAGTGAACGAGCGATGTCAGAACAAAATTTATCGTTTTGCTGCTCTTCCCGAAGTACTTCCAAAGAAATAACGCTCGGAAAAGCAGTACATACAACAGAAGCAACAGGATTCCTTGATAGAAAGTCCGCGTTTCCATTTTCACTAACTCTGCGGGACACTACGTCTGTAATATTATATAGACCTAAGTCCACCGTGCTAGCCTCCCTTTTGGGTTCTTTATACTTCTAATCCATTGAAGAGGATATGTGTAAATATATGTAAACCAGGCAACTATTACCTGTAAGCCCACTGAGTGCAAACTGCATCATCCTCTGGAACGTTGCGGCGGCATTACACAAACCGAACGGCATTACATTAAATTCGTATAAACCGTTCTGGAACACGAAAGCCGTTTTCTCCTTGTCTTCTGTAGCCATGGGAATCTGCCAATACCCCGAGAAAAGATCCAAATTGGTAGAATATTTCGCGGAGCCAAGCGTATCTAAGGACTCATCAATACGAGGGAATCAATCAATTATCCTTGACGGTGATGGCAGTTAGGCGACGAAAATCAACACAGCCCCCCACTCGCCCCCCCCCACTTTTTTGGGCTTCCCCCCACTTTTTCAATTTGTTTCTGAGAAGCCCAAAGGTGGCACCAAACTTAGCTGAACTGACTGAACTGGTTTTCTAAGTTGCATAACTGACCCTATACCTAGATGACACATTCTAAAAACAACTTTTTTAAAGAACAAAGTAACAGTGACAGAATGCAGTCAGACTTTAGCAAAAAGTTCAGTCCGGTCCATTGTCTCCCCACTGCAAATTGCCAAACCATCAGGTGCTTGTTGCTCCGTGATAAGAGGCATCTTTGCAATCTAAACGCAGAAATTATGAAATAAGTAATGTTGTAAACTGATTTATAATAGGTACGTATATACGGATCAATTAATTTCTTCAACTTCATTTAAAATTACACTATACATTGTCACTTTTACACCGTCTGTGCATGTTAAGGTACTTAATCTCTTATATACGTACTGGTTGACTTTTAGACATACGTACCAGGTGAACGTTAAATAAGCTATGTACGTACGTATAGTCTTGTACTAACAATATAACTTCATGTCAACTCTATTATCAGTTTTGTCTACTGTGACTCTGCCTCTTCATACGACTGAAAATTCCCAGAAATTTTTCTGTCCGTTTTAATTCCAATGTCCGACTTTCCAACTGAAAATTATGGCACAAGAGATTCAGAGGGAATGGAGCTTAACACCCAAACCGCAAGATACTACGTTTACGTATATATATATATATATATATATATATATATATATATATATATATATATATATATATATATATATATATATATATATATATATATATATATAATATAAATATAGCAAGGCGCGTGCCGTTAAGTACAATGGCGTATGGCTAACGTCTGCATGCATTTTCAAATAAGCTTAAACTTATTCAATAGAACCATGCTGGATAAACTTAGGAAATTGTAGCATGCTGTTGCATGCTGAACTGATATAGCAGCAGTTAATACTGTAACTGATACAGGGCGTTAAGCACTGTTGTTAGCAGGTTAGACTCCAGGCAAGAAGCGGCGTTAGGAGCACGAGTAATCGTTGTGGCTTACAAGTGAGATTGTGTTGAAATTGCGAATCAGGTGAATGATGATTTGGGTGAATGATTGAGATTGAGGATTGATCACTGAATGATTGATGATTGATTGGCGATCGATTATTGGTTGGAAATTTGATGTGGAACTGGCTGGAGGGGATTTAATAAAGCTGCCGCGACCCCGCATAAAGGGCGTCAGCAGCTTCCAAATCTGCATCGGTGTAGCCTAGGAATTCCTCGGCAGAGGACTCTTCCATGTATCCCAGGTTATCGCCGTCGTCTACCGGCAGGATTTCGTCTGCAGGGCTTTGCTCCGGCATTGTAGCAGAAGGCTGGTTGAGAGGTTTGGGGCGAAGCTTCTTCGTCGACATGGGGCGTTGGATGCGCTTCCCCTCCGTCAGTTGGGCAGGTCTTGCCGCAATGGCTACCTTTCGGCTTCCAATTTTATCCCAGATTGTTGCGGCCAAATCGACGTCAAAACCCGCACAATCCGCAGCTTCCATGTTGATAAATATGAGCTTGTGGGTTAATTCGTCCTTTCGCAGCCGGCCGAGAGGAGTGTCGGTCAGTTTGACGCAGGAGAAGACTCTCTCGACACCAGAAGTGCTGACGGGGAGGATAAATAAGAAAGAACCACTTCCCTGAAGCTAGATCCGGTTTTGATGAACTCGGGATTCAGAGCCAGCAACGATTCTTGAGTTGACCATAGCTTTCCAGTTGATGGATTGTTCTTTTTCAGAAAATTATCAAAAACATGCAACTTGTACTCTTTAATCTCCTCACGAAGGCCATATTCATCGCAGATAGGTGGTGCCACAAAGACACGGTCCATTTCTTCTGGCCAACGTGCTTTGTACTGGACTGGATAGCAGAAGATTTGCACCAGCTTCTCTTCTTCGTCTCGTCCATTACTCAGCTACCTGAGCTTCATCTTCTACCGCCAACTGCATTCTGTCCAAGCAAAGTAAGTTGTAAGCTTTGATCGTATCAGACGCTGTATGATCACCGTGATAGTGATTTATCTGGTCGATAAAGCAATCCGCGGCTGCGGCTCTTTCTTCATCTACCCTGGAAAAAAGATTCTGGATCATGACTTCACGCGGACCATCGACTTCGCTTCCAGTGGTGGCCTCTTGACAGTATTCGTCCAGAAAATCTGAAAAATCGCCAGAAGTAAGTTTTCGTTTAGCTTCGGTGTAATGACGATCATCGCCGTTTTTCATTTGCCGCAGATAAGTCAGACATGTCTTCACAGCCTGATTATATCGCGACAGATCATGGCCCGGTTGCTCCGTCTTTCTCAGAAACGCCACCATTGCCGTCAACAAATCTCTCTTCTTGCCAACGTAGAGAATCCGTTCAGCCGTCGCAACTACGGTGAGGAGATCGCTACTACGCAACTACGCTTCGATCTAGGATTTTTGGTGGCATTTTTTAGTTGAGTTAGGGTATACTTGATGGCTGTGTGGCTTCTGGCTTCGTTCTCCAAACAGACCTTCTCTGATTCCCATTTGAACATTGGGCGATCCGCAAATGATACCGGGTTGGCTTCAGCTTGAGTGATGGTTTGAGTCGACTTGAAAAGGCTGTCAATTTCGGGGGACATCGTAAGGAGGCTTTGGAGCATTTTCGTAGCTTCGTAGTTATCTTTCAGGAAGTCAGTTTTCGATGAAGCATGCATCGATGCAAGATGACAGCGGTGTGAACCACACCAAAAAGGTGTCAACCTGGGGCTATGGGCTTTGATACGGCAGTTCAGGCAGATGTTAGCTGAAATCATGCCACCGCCGCCATCCGATCCAAGAGCTGTGCAATTCTTTAGGTTGAGGATAGTCCTCCCATTGGGGAAAAGGCCAGGGCAGTTTTCTTCAAGGTAAGCGATTTCACTGTTGAATAAAGCAATCGATTCCTCCATCATTTCCATTGCTGCTGCGCCGGTTTTTCCACTGGCTCGAATCAGACGAAGCAATCGCTCTTGGACTTCAGGAAATTCGTGGTAGTCACGAATTGAATGGAAGTAGCCATCCATTCTCCTGTCTTTGTAGGCGAGGCTAGATCTGCTAAAACGGAAAATTGGGGCCCACTTCCTGAAGTAAGTTCTGTATATACCCCGTACAGAACCGTGTAGTAGAGGGCATTGATGAAGTGGTTGATCCCATAGGTAGAGGTATACTTTTGGCTTGCCACTGAGTCAAGTTGGCACTGTGGCAGTCGACCAGCGGCTGAACTTCTGTTTTAAATCGGCTGAAAATCCCCTGCTTACTGGAGATCGTCTTCAGGGCAAGTTTCAGTAGTGCGGTCAGAGCCTCTCTGTTGGATTCGGCTTCTTTATCAGATGCCACAATCATAGTTATGGCAATGTCAGACTTAAGGTGCTCTCTGACCAATCTCTCCTTTCTGGCAAGATGGTGCCGCATATGTCGCTCCCCCTCCCCCAGTAAAGTAAACCTAGCATTATAGTGGGAGGGACCCCCTCCTCTACTAAAAGAGGCCCAGGTTTTTAGCCTAAAATAGTAAAAATTTCGTTAAAAATCCGCCGAAGCAGGAAAAGTTTTTCAAAATTTAGAGTGAACATGGTAAAATTTAACAATTTCTGGGGTTATGACGGGATGTCGGAATTTATGGGGGGGCTGGCTCCTCGATTAGGGTGGCGGGCGGTCGCCGAATGGGGAGTAGGTGTAACGGGGATTTCGGTTGTGGGTCCCCCTCCCCCGTTTGGGGGCCCTTTTTAGATCCCCCAAACCCCACCCCCACGACCTCCCCACAAACCTCCCCCAAAAATGTTTTCTATTTTTATGCCAAAAATCGCATTTTCAGCCATCGCTAATGCCGAAAAAACATGAAATCATTAAGCAATTTCAACATTAGACGGTGTTTTTAAACTCCAAATCTTGATTGTCAACATGTTTCTGAGTCAAGAATAAGGTCAATATTGAGTCTAGAAGTCCATAAAACCGTTATAAACGTATATTTCTCGCGATAATAAAGGCGTTAAGCCAAACATTTGCACTTTTTTGAAAAATTTTGGAAAATTTCCCCTAAAAATATCTACCCAAACTTTGGACAATACCCCCTCCCCCCCCAGCCCCAAAGTCCTAATCAGAGCAAGAAATAAAACCCCACTAAAAAAGAATAGGGAGGCTACCAAAGAGGACTAGTTAAAATGCTTTAATTGGGTAGGTCAAAAATAGAAGAGGACTAGAGCAATTAATATGGGGCACAGCTCCAACAACCTATATTCGCGGGATTCACGTCGCAGCTTAGAGCTATCAATGTCAGTCAATAAAAAATTTAAACGTTGAATACTCATTGAATATAGCTGTTTGCATGCACTGTTAGACTAGTTAGGAATATATACGAAAATTCTCATCATTTTGTTGTGTTGGACTACGGCAGGCTCTACCACTAGGAGAGATCTAAGGCTATGATGCTAAAGCTATTGGTCCAAGTCGGAGGAAATAGAAGATCGTCGGAGAGTCCTAAATTATTCTTGAATATAAATTTTCCGTATAAATGGATACGTAAATTGCGCAGGTTAGTATAAAGCATTTATCGAAGAAAACGCTTACTAAAATAAAAGTTCGAATAAAGCTCGAACACATACCGTAGCTGTAGATTATTTATGAACTATAAACTAAATGTATCGTGGATATGCATAATAATTTACATTGACAAACCACGAATATGGGTTGTTCGGCGAAGCTGTGCCCATATTAATTCGCTCACAACCTAGTCCTCTTCTATTTTTGAACCTAGCCCCATATTAAGCATTTTAAAGACTAGTCCTCTCTTGATTTTACAACCTCACCACAACCCATATTACTTTTTTCATGCTCCAGAGGAGCATTTTTATTTCTTGTGCAATATGAGCTATGATGGTCAACATTTAAATATGTCAAGGACAAGATTTAAAACGTCTAATATGAGCCAGCATCTAAATCGGTAAAGGACAATGGCTGGCTAATATGAGCCGCCACGTTTCTCTTGGGCTCATATTGACGCTCGCTGCCGTGGTTTCAACGGCTTGACATCACGACGACCTACCATCTTGCCTACAGACTCTTTACTTTTATTCCCAATCCCAAGTCTGAAAAAATCCTCACCGTCTTGCGTAATGTCATTAGCTTCATATATATAATGCTTGGTTATAGGTATCCTGTCTGAATCTAATTTCACTAGCTCAAACACTGTATTTAAGGTATATATGTGAACACTTTAAGCAGCTAAAGTTCTCCCCTTTAAAGTTGATTTAAGTGGCATATACATTTGGTATATACCAGTTTGCTAAATCATAGACACACACTGCAAACTAGATACAAATGCATAAAGCTCCAGTAAACCGGTATTCTTCAAGTCTTCAGTACCGGCTTACTGTACACAGCGCTTATACAATAAAATACACAGCTGATGTGTAAAACTTTGATGTGTGCTTACCCACTTGACTTTACTTATTGTATCAAGACCAGACGTATATATGTCAGTCATGACAATTACGTGTACATGCGAATTTGAAAAGTGAAAAATAGTTAACTCAACTTAGTATCCTCGCGTCAATATGAGCCCAAGAGAAACGTGGCGGCTCCTATTAGCCAGTTACAGCTTGTCCTTTACCGATTTAGATGCTGGCTCATATTAGACGTTTTAAATCTTGTCCTTGACATATTTAAATGTTGACCATCATAGCTCATATTGCATTTTACATGCGACTGCAAGGAGCATTTTTCCTACTTGTCCTTCTTCCAATTTTTGGGAGCGCTGCTCTTGGCAGAAGTAGTCTGCAATTTATTACTCCCAGAGAAGATTTTCTATTCCAAACAATGACCACTGTCTTCGGGGGTTTGACCACTGGTCAATAGGCCACCAAGACCATATATAGTGACCAGTGGTCACTTCCGTCGGTTCTGAAAATATGCTCATTGAAACGAGCGTAGACAATTTACTATATATGGCCCCAACCAAAATCCCGAAAAACGCTCTTTTAGGGGGTTTGACCACTGGTCAATAGGCCACCTAGACAACAACAACAACAATTGTTTATTTTGGTCAGCAAACATCTTAACAAATACCCAATAACAAGACCAAAAAGGGATTCGATAACATGTTCGATCCCCTAGAGATAGCACATAGGTATACGTACATATTATAATAAAGAGCTAACACACGTTACGAAATACATACGTAAATACGAACAATACATTCACGAAAAAATAATTACATAACACTGGAACAATGCATAAAAACAGTCCACGTATGGATACATAAAACGTATATATATATGTATATATATATATATATATATATATATATATATCAAGCGACAATTACAGGTCATACTTGAGAAATGTAGCAAAATTAAAGTTCTGAATTTTATTTTTAAATATAAGGGGACTGGCAGATTTCACAACATTCTCAGGAAGGCTATTCCAAACTGGGATTACCCGATTACTAAAGAAGTGTCTGCTGCAGTCTAACCTGACCCTGCCAGAACACAATTTAAGACTATTTCCTCTAGTGCCTAATTCAGACGAGAAATTAAAGAAATCTGCAGAACTTACCCTATCAATTTCATAGATAATTTTGTACACCTGAACTAGGTCTGCTCTGAGCCGTCGTAGTTCTAAAATTTCAAGTCCCGTTTTCTTCAATCTTTCGGCGAAACTAAGATTCTGCAGCAAGGGTATTCTCTTAGTGAATCGCCTTTGCACAGTTTCAATATTACGTATGTCGCGCAACAATGAAGGAGACCACACACATGAATTAAATTCTAAAATGGGCCTTACGTATGTTTTGAACATAGCAACTAAAAATTCCACGTCTCTACAGCAAAAACTTCTGAAAATAAGTGAGATTTTTTGATATGCCTTGGCGCAAATCTTATCACAGTGGATAGAAAATTTGAGATCTTCAGAGATAAAAACTCCAAGGTCTTTTACAACGTTGACCTTAGGTATCACTGTACCACTGACGGTTAGTTCATCTTCTAAAAAAGGTGTCCCCAACTCTAGAAACATGCTTTTGCTTAAAGCAATGGATAATTGATTTTTACTGGCCCAATTAAAAACGTTAACAGAGTCCAGCTTAAATTGTTCGAAATCGTTTAAAGTCGACCCCATCAAGAACAGTTTCGTGTCATCTGCAAAAATTTTTGTGTCGCAATACATGAGAGAATCGGGTAAATCATTTATATACATTAAAAACAGTACAGGACCAAGAACACTACCCTGAGGAACCCCACTGAGTACCTCTCCACAGTCAGACAAAACATTATTAACTTTCACAAATTGATATCGTCCGCTAAGAAAAGCACTAATCCAGTTAAACGCACGCCCTTTGATCCCAAACGAATCTACTTTACTTAATAGCTTAACATGATGGTGACCATGGTAGACCATGGTGACCAGTGGTCACTTCCGTCGGTTCTCAAAATATGCTCATTGAAACGAGCGTAGTCGATTTACTATATATGCCCCAACCAAAATCCCGAAAAACGCTCTTTTAGGGGGTTTGACCACTGGTCAATAGACCACCTAGGCCATAGTGACCAGTGGTCACTTCCGTCGGTTCTGAAAATATGCTCATTGAAACGAGCGTAGTCGATTTACTATATATGCCCCCAACCGAAACCCCGAAAAACGCTGTTTTATGGGGTTTGACCACTGGTCAATAGGCCACCTAGACCATATTGACCAGTGGTCACTTCCGTAGGTTCTGAAAATATGCTCATTGAAACGAGCGTAGTCGATTTACTATATATGCCCCCAACCAAAATCCCGAAAAACGCTGTTTTAGTGACTTTTCCATACTTTGACCCTAACTTTGACCCTGGGCGAGGTGCCACAGGGCCATGCTGACCAGTGGTCACTTCGGGCGGTTTCGGCAGTATGCTCATCGTGTTCAGCGACCCCGATTTACTATATATGGGCACCACCAAATGGCCGAAAATAGCCGTTTTTACGGACTTTTCCCAACTTTGACCCTGGGCGAGGAACCACGGGCGCCATGGGGCCTGAGGGTCACATCCATCGGTTTCGGCAGTATGCTCATCGTTTTCAGCGACCCCGATTTACTATATATGCGCACCACCAAATGGCCAAAAAATGCTATTTTAGACGACTTTTTGACAATTTTCTGTGTTGGGACCTCGAAAAATTTCCAAGTCCAAACGTCGATTTTTCCATTTTTGACCATCTGTAAAAATCGACCCAGAGCGAAATTCGGAAATCAAACATAAACTTGATCTGGACCATAACCTAGATAATCAAAAATTAGTATAGAAAAATTTTTCCTATGGGCCGTTTGAAAAATCGGTGTGCGCAAAAATCGCCCTATAAAAGTGGTCGATACAGAGGAAAAAAAACCCCACTTTTAAACTTGTATCAAAAAGTCGATTTTTTCAAAGTTCATTTTTTCCGACAAGTTTGGTATCATTCGAAAGCTCTTGGCCTGGAGAATTCAAAAATGTAAACTTTAGCTCTCAACTCCCTACCGTTATTTAGTTATGGCTAATTAACAGTTTCCCTAATCCGCAAAGTGCCTTTATAGCTCATATTATGAGGGGCGCTCCGCGCACCCTCACGATATAGTCAAGCGGGAAAAAACCCACTTTTTTCTTGGACCAGAACTTTCGACTGGTTTAGGTTTTAGCACGACTTTGATACTATATTTATATAATTAGGGTTTGCCCTAAGCTTTCGAATGAGGTATAGTTTGTCTCCCTAGACCCTGCCGTTATGGAGAAATTAAAGTTTTCCGTGTCGGGAAAAAACCCAATGCAGGAAAAAAACCCACCCGGATTTTTTGCTGGAAGCGTGCCAGAACAATTTTGACGGTGCCATTCGAAAGAGCGGGTTGTTTTTAGTAGGTCTACATCGAAAAATACCAACATTTTTGAAAATTTTCAGAAAAAATTGAATTTTGAAAATTTTGTATGTTTAACACGTAAACATAGGCAAATTTTGGAAATTTTTAAAAATTGTTTATTTTTGGCAGTTTAAGCATCCTATCGTGTAGAAAACGTGTTTTTCCTGTATTTAGAGCCAAACTAGACCCATTTTAAGGCAAAAATAAGCATTTTTGGCCAAAATTGAAATTTTGGCTTGAAATGGCACCATGTCCGATTTAGACCCCCTGGACATGGGCGCACCCAGGGGGAGGGTTTTGGGGGTTCCGACCCCTCCCTTTTTGCCAGACCCCCGGGACTTTTCGGGGGAGAAGGCAAACATTGAGTTATTTTCAGTGCATAAAACTAGAAATTATGAAACTTTTTCACGCCTGCGGCGCTTTTCCAGCTCAATGTTTCAAATTTTCGTCGCCTGCTTCGCTTTTCTATCTTAGTTTTTTTAAATTTTATTCGCCTGCGGCGCTAATTTATTTCAACTTTTTTCGCGTTTTAAAAATTTTTCGCGTCTATCATTCTATCGCGATTTCTAGAAATTTTCGCGCCGGCCGCGCTTTTCTAGATTTAGTTTTTTCAATCGTTGCGCCTGCAGAGCTTTCTAATCATTTCAAAAAATTCTCAACTTTAACTAAAATTTTTTCAAATGTTTCCATCACGGATTTTTTCATAATTTCAAAAACTTCACAACTTCTGGAGGGCTCCGCCCCCCAGACCCCCAGAGTGGGCTACTAATTACGAATTTCATCACTTGTGCTGCAGCAATATATATATACGGAACTGTTGAAAATTCTTGCCACCCAACCGTAAGAGTTGGCGAAAGCAAAAAATTTTTTCGGCTCGACCCCCTCCTTTTCAAAATCCTGGGTGCGCCCCTGCCCCTGGACCACCCATAACAGAACAAACCCGGGTAAAACCTATACCAATTTAATCTATAGGCTCTATTAAACAAATGACTTTTTTGAAAAATAGGTGTTTTACGCATGGCAGGAAAAAATTCTTGGTGGGCAACACAATTTCGGGGGGGACATCCCGCATTCCCTCCCGGCTACGCGCCTGCACGTGACCCCGTCCCTGGTCACGTGACCATTCCAGATGCGAAATTACTCCGCCAAATTGTTTGTTCTGTGCTTACTAGAGCAGTAGAACACAAAAGTGGATTCCTAGCTTCCTGCCAGGAAGTCCTGGCATCAATAATAAAGAGCAAGCATATTGGCCTGGGTACCCACTTTGGATCCGGAGGCCGAGAACCAAAATTTGATGTTCAGCCTGTGCAAAAAATTGAGGGTCAAAATTTTTTTACATAAAAAAACAATGGACATGCATGACAAGAAAAATTTAAATTTCCTAGCTATACGTATATCATAGGGGTCGCGGCAGCGACCCCTATAATCATAGGGGTCGCGGCAGCGACCCCTATAATATGTGTGAAAAGTGGCTGGAGACAGTGTAAAATAAGCTGCGCAGAAGCTGCGCAAAATCCTGCGCAGATCCTGCGCAGATTTCATGCGCAAATTGTAGAGCACATCGAGTTTAGTATGTCTGTGAAGTTTCAGCCCCGTATCACTTACCGTTAAAAAGTTGCGCCCCGGACCGGTTATGGCGGCGATGTTTTTTTTCCGGTTTCTCCTATTTGATGGTTGTATTGTACATAATGTTCGCCGCTTTCACGTGATCTGCAGCGGTGGGCCAACCTAAAGGGCTATGGGGTCTAGTAGTACCCTCTAAAGAATTTAAGAATCACAACTTTTTGCGCCGCAGCTGCGCCACACCGCCGCAGTGGCGCCGCAAAGAATCGGCCATAGCGAAAAATGACCATTTTTGTAGTCGTCGCTCAGGTCGAACATTACGAGCTGGAGCTGATTTCTTTTTTATATTCAGAAATTACATATATTGAACTAACTAACGGTCAGTCTGCGTTTCTCTATCACTTCCCTAGCGACCACAGTGGCCCGTCAAAGATGGCGAAAATTCGAAAAATGAAAAATCGAAATTTCTCGCTATCTATTTAACTTTGAACGCTCAAATCTTCCATACAATGGTTTTCTGGCACGGAGAATCGATTCCCACAGTCAGTTTTACCGTCAGACCCACCCATCTTGCTGGGCTGGTTCCACTTTGCCGTCGGGAGGGTCAAGTCGGAAACCGCTTCCTGGAGGTCCATAGTAGGGTTTACCTGGCCTCTCAAAACTTTGTCTATAGGGGTTTTCTGGTGCGCCCAGCTCATTCCTGGTGTTCTTTTTGCCGTAGGACTCATCCATCTTGCTGTGCTGGTTCCACTTTGCCGTCTGGAGGGTCATGTCGGAAACCGCTTCCTGGAGGTCCATAGTAGGCTCTACCTGGCCTCTCAAAACTTTGTCTATAGGGGTTTTCTGGTCTGCCCAGCTCATTCCCGGTATCGGTTTTGCCGTCCGACGTACCTATTTTGCTGAGCTGGCTCCACTTTGCCGTTTGAAGGGTCAGTCGGGTGGGGGTCAAGTGGTCGAAAATAAAATTTTTCAAAAGTGGTCAAATTTGGTACCAAATGAAAGCCCTAAGCGAGCTGAGCAACTTTTGTCATAGAACTGCATGCTCAAAGTGGCTGTAGAGTGCTGTGGTGGGGTGGGGTGGGGACTTAGGCGATTTTCGGTCAAAAATGAAAGTTTTCAAAAGTGGTCAAATTTGGTACCAAATGGAAGCCCTAAGCGAGCTGAGCAACTTTTGTCATAGAACTGCTTGCTCAAAGTGGGTGTAGAGTGCTGTGGTGGGGTGGGGTGGGGACTTAGGCGATTTTCGGTCAAAAATTAAAGTTTTCAAAAGTGGTCAAATTTGGTACCAAATGAAACCCCTAAGCGAGCTGAGCAACTTTTGTCATAGAACTGCATGCTCAAAGTGGCTGTAGAGTGCTGTGGTGGGGTGGGGTGGGGACTTAGGCGATTTTCGGTCAAAAATAAAATTTTTCAAAAGTGGTCAAGTTTGGTACCAAATGAAAGCCCTAAGTGAGCTGAGCAACTTTTGTCATAGAACTGCTTGCTCAAAGTGGTTGTAGAGGGCTGTGGTGGGGTGGGGTGGGGACTTAGGCGATTTTCGGTCAAAAATGAAAGTTTTCAAAAATGGTCAAACTTGGTACCAAATGAAAGCCCTTAGTGAGCTGAGCAATTTTTGTCGTAGAACTGCGTACCCAAAGTGGCTGTGGTGGGGTGGGGACTTAGACGATTTTGGGTCAAAAATGAAATTTTTCACAAGTGGTGAACTTTGGCATCAAATGAAAACCCTAAGCGAACTAATCAACTTCCGTCATGGAGCCATCCACCCAAACTTGTTGTGGTATATATATATATATGTACATTTTTGTCTTTATTTTATCAATTTTAAGGATAGACACAGGCCATCACACACATATTATCCTCCTTTGTGCGGAGCATTTTTGTTACTTGTATATATATATCCGTGCCGTGCCGGCCGAGTGGTTAAGGCGTTCGACTTTGGATCCGATAGTCCGAGGTTCGAATCCCCGCTGCCACAAGGCTTTCACTAATCCCCTTGAGCAAGGGACTAAGCACATGTCGGTTCGCCGTGGGCTCTAGCCAACCCAGCTATCCATCCTTAGTTGGTCGGTAAATGGGTACCACTTATGTGGGAAGGTAACAGGAGACCGTGTAGGGCGTCTGCCTTGAGGAGCTGACCCCTCCTCCACGGTTGTAGTCATCATTCGAGGTGACACTCCTGGCTCAAGGGCTGTGTATCCGGGGATGAGCACCGGCACCCTAGACCCTGACAAGGGTAGGAGAATTCTCCGGGGGTTTTACCTTACCTTTACCTATATATATATCGTGACATCAGATCCGGTGGTGATTTTTTTGTGAATTCGTTCACAAAACAGTCACAAAAAGTTTTTATTACTCACGCTGCACAATGGCTACCGCTATAAAATTTGCACCATATGTGGAGGGGGTCACTGCCGTTCCATACGTATATACCAAAAGTTTTTCGATCGGACTTCATTTGGGAAATTGCCAGCAAAAATTAGATTTTGGATTTTCTTGTGAACATTGCTAAATCTTCATCTTTATATTGTTACTTGTTTTGTAGCACCTACGTACTTCAGATATATATATACCTGGGCTTATTCTACTGGGGAGGGGGCGGGGGGGGCCCCCATAAACACCCTTCCCCCCCAAAAATCGTCCCCCCCCCAAAATCGTCCCCCCCAAAAATCGCCCCCCCCCAAAAAAAGTGGGTGCCCCTTTTGGTACCAACTTTTGCCCGGAAAAAATCGCTCAGAAGACCAAATTTTCAAAAATTTTCCGGCTTCGCCGGAGATTTTTAGTAGATTTTTGCCTATTTAAGCACTATTTTTGCACTAAAAACGAACTTTTTTGGCGGTTACTAAAAAATAGCGCTATTTTTAGCATGTTTTTAGAAAAATTTTGAAAAATTTTCGCCCCCCCCAAAATGACTCGCCCCCCGAGGGGCCCCCCAAAGAGCCCCCCCCCAAGAAAAAATCCCTAGAATAAGCCCAGTATACCACGATTGTTGTAGGCAAAGTTGGGTTTATATAAAGGACCGAAAGCTAGACCTGTTGGCTTATTTTTAGGCCTATAAATTTATGGGGGCGAGGGGGCTCATGTCCCTCCTCCCCAATCGATGGGGGCATATTATTATTTTTAATGCGATTTTGCAAATTTTAACGGCTTTTGTGTAAAATGGTTAAAAATCGCTAAAAATGACGAATTTTAGGTGTTTGTCAAGTTAAAATGGCAATAATTTCTTAAAACATCCGGCGACACTAGAAACTTTTTTATATATAAATTTAATGTTAAATGGTATATATAGTTTGGCAATTTTTTGGTTAGGGGGGCCCGACCTCCTCCACCTCCAGTAAAAATAAGCCAGATGCACCTATCATGTTTTTTCCTATTTGGTTTTGAGAGCATATGTGTATTGTGTATATAGGTCATCTTCGCCAACGGAGTATAAAATCTGGACCAAAAGAAATTGCTCGTATTTACCTATAGAGGTCGGGGGGAAATCCAGCCCGCAAGTGGTGGGGAAAAACCAACCCCCGTTTGGGCGATGGGGATGAGCTAGGAGTCTCAAATTTTGCGTGCAAGTAGGTAGGGTCCATCCCACCTACCACACAAAATTTGAGCTAAATCGGACCACTTTTGAGCATTTTTTGACATTTTGAAAATTTTGGCATTTTCGACCCCCCAAAAATTCAAAATCTGCCTATTTTTGAAGGCCTGTAAAAAATTTTCCGTAGCAGTTAGCTAATAACTTTTAATAGTTTCTATGAAAACAACATGTGCTCTTTCCAAAAATGTCAGTCTCGCCTTTCCGCGACGCTTGGCAAGCTGCCAGCAGAATTTTTACAAAATGGGAAAAAACCAAGGGGTGGGGAAAAACAATTTTTGCTTTTGCTGCCAACCTCCCAAAAAAGGTTCTTAGTTGCTCAAAAGTCGCACACGTAGCAAGTTTAATGCGTTCTTTCACGTGAACAGCTCAAAATTGCATTTGGACTTGGCAATTTTGTGCTAGCCGGTAAAAACCTCATTTCGGACGATCGGGTGTTTGGCTCAGCTAAAGTGGCAAAAAGTACTCTGGGACAAAGAAATACGCCAAAAAACGCTGAAACAACATTTATCTTAATTTATTTCATCGAATTTTGAAAGATTTACAAATTTTTGCATTTTAAGTTTTAACATACAAATCTGGCAAATTTGATGAAACCTAGCCAGTTGATGCTGCAAATATTGATGTTTGATTTTCTCACTTATTCGGAATATCGCAAAAATAACTGCAGATATATATGTAGTCAGCGACGCCAATTTTACTTGATGCATGCCTAAAATCGCTAATATGAGTTACCCTGACCGAATATTTGGGTTTGTTTTTTCCCTATCGGTTGGTTTTCCCCCGCCATTGGTTTTTTACCCCGGCTAATTAACGACACGACCTAGAGAGGCGATGTATATACCAAAATGACAGTCTAGACAGGGCTTGATAAGAAAATAATTTATAGCCGGATTGCTCCACTGGATAATTCTGCAGAGTCCAAAAACTGACTACCTTGGTTTTTCCCCTGACCTCATACCTAACTCTTGATTCCTTACAAATTTTGCTATACACACTATACAAAATTATTGCTATACCTTTTGTTTGTTTACAGATTCCGATGATGAAATTGACGACGACAGGACTGGTTGGGAAGGAACGGGATCTATTGGCGGCGATCTGGGCAAAGTGAATCGTGATTTCTCGGCCACCGTTGACGATGAGTTGAACATTGCCGCTGGGGAGCTGGTCCGGGTCCTCTATCCAGAGCATGATTGGCTGTTTGTGGAAAACCATCGTGGCTGTCAGGGTTTCATTCCCCGGGTTTTCTGTGATCCCCTGGCTGCCAGCCATCCTGTTCAAACTTCAAAGCAGTTTTCCTCTTCTGCCAGTAGCAGTAAACCGCGCCGGCTTTCGTTGGATGTGAAGCCAGCTGGCGGTCGAACTGCCGAAAACCGCGAGCGGCTGGTTTCCTGTCGAAATAGAAATCGTACTGAGGCTGCTGGTCAACTGGCAGCCGGGCCTAGTGGAAAAACTACTGTCAATCGGTTTTCAGCCCTGCTTCCGTCGAGACTGGCTCGCAGGTGGAGATCGCAAGATCAGCTGCAGCAACCGGTAGCAGCGTTACGCAGTGACCTACTTCCGCCCACCACAAGGCGAGCCACTCGCTTCGCTGATCAGAGTAAGGTATTTGCTGAGGCAAAGCCTGACAGTGGGACACAGCTGAAGCTGACCATGACCGGTAACAAGGCGACGGGCGCCTCACCGGCCGCACTGGAAAATGTGTTTCAGTTTCTGAAAACTCTAGAATTGGAAGAGGAAGCAGAAGAAGAAGTGCAGGAATTGGATATTGTGGTTGAGAAGAAAAGCCCGACAGTACAACAGAATGTTACCATTCAGAGCAGTGACAGTGGTATCAGTAGTACTAGCAGTAGTAGTGGTATTAACGATGTGGGTGGTGGTAACGGCTTGCTATCAACCTGTCCCGGAAGCCTGTATGTGGTTGTAAAGGAGTTGGATTCTGAAACCCCCAAAAATGACACCTGCCGCCGCTCATCCGGACATCTCCGGGTCCAACCTGGACAGGTGGTGCAGTTGATCTCGGAGGAAGATCCTCAGTGGTTCTGGTGCCGCCTCTTTGCATCGACTGATCAAGATCGGCAGCCTTCCATCAAAGGATTCATTCCCAGTTCTTGCCTGTTTGGTCCGTTGGCTTTTCAGAGTACGTAATATGACGTATTTTTATTTACGTTCAGTCATGTCTGACTTTCAAGGTTTTTTGAACTGGGTATAAATTTGAGAGATATATAATTTTTATGGATTAGGGTGCTAATTTTCTCTTGTCCTTGGATTGCGTGTGTTCTAGGGGGCTTCATGTTTGGGGAGGGGAGGGTCACTCAAAGTGGGGGATATATATCCTTTTTTGGAAACTGTTTTACATTTTACGTTTGTATATATATATATATATATAAATGTGTGAAAGCTGCCAGGAATCGCTGGAAATAGCAAAACTTGAAATATATATTTCAAGCTACAGTAGTGCACAGAGATGAAACCGGGTCACTACTTACTGACCCGGTGACCCCGTATTTTTGAAAACTCAGGTTTGAGCTTGGAAAAATAAAAATATTTATATTGGGGTGGGGGAGTGTCCTCTGATCTTTTAGAACATTTTTGGTGTCTAAAATATGAAGCTAATTAAAATTTTTTGCTTTCCTTAAAGTAACGTTGGAAAATATCATGGGGCAGCTCGGAGAGCGCCCCATAATATGAGCCAAAAAGGTACATTGCGTGTTTTCAAAATGCTTAATT